>JAPYZB010000654.1:0-20551 GCA_030522745.1 Eupelmus kiefferi | reverse complement strand
TTCGGCTCGTGCTAGCTCACCTTGACTCGTACTGCAAATTCCACACTCGGTCTAAAAAAGCTCACTTTTAGCCCTTGGTACATAATATACTATTAATGGGCGTTATTTTATCAAGAAAATAGCGTTCTCCTACTCGAAAAAAGCTCTCTGAAATTGAAAGTGGACACCTTCCATCAGAGGAAAAAAGTTTAATGCTGCACTTTTTTTTACTGAAAAAGTTCTAAATTATAATAATAAAATTGTTGAAATAATGCATAAGATGAATCATTATCAAATATTTATAATTGAAAAAGTTTTGAAAAAATAATATAAACTCTTACTATTATTTAACAATAAAACGCACATATCGACATTTTTATCTACCGTTAAAAAAGCCTTTAACAAAATAAAACCTACAAAAAAGTTTTACATTCCGAACGCACTAACCATTGTAAGCCACCTCTTCTATTTTTACATAAAACTCCATAGATGAGAAAAAGCTCCGCTTTGTTTGCCTCGCAAAACAGAAAATGCTTCCCCTACCCCCTTAGCGCGCTTTATCCTTTGATACTTTTGTTACGCGAACACGAACGAGAAACAACAAAACGAAAAAGACACACAGCTAGAGAGACAAGGGCGTTCTCCTATAATACCGTGCTCCTCATTTAAAGCGCGTCTAAGGGACCTGGAGCTTCGAAAAAGCTCGTTTGCCGATTGATTTTCACGCTTCTTTGCCGGCCTCGGCTTTATTAGCGGTGTGATGCGCGCGCAAATTACCCGAGCGTCTATATTCTCTTGTTTTTTGGAAGTATAATAACGAGACCCCCCGACTGTGCTGGCTGTAATAAATTTACGGTATGAAGTTGAATGGAATTTTTTGTGCATTTAGCCGGTCGAATGAGAAAACTCAGTTGAATTATTAAATTTAATTGGATCATACTCTCTGTTTCAATTTTCTCTTGGACGAGATTTAATTGTTATTATTTTCCTTTTTTTATAGGCCATTATTAAAATTATACATCCATTTAATCTTGATTAAAATTATTCTAGAAATAAAATGTTAAAAATATTATTTATTTAATTAAAATCAAATAGAAATAAAGCAATTTGAACTAAAAATTTTAGGTCATGATTTTTAAATTGTAAATAAGATAATTGTTGAGCCATCTACTTTTTTTATTATCGGCCCATCGTCGTATTTTAAGCGAGTTCACAATTTATAAATGGAAAAAAATGTTGGTAATTTTTTATATTAATAATTTGTAATTTTCAAGACAAACATTAATAGCACCCAGAAAAAAGGCATTTCAGCGGTTAACAACAAATACTCAAAAGCACCTCTCTGCCTCCCCTATTATACCCAGAACAAAAAGTCGTCGAAAGTCAAATATTGCAAGCTTTGTTCCAGCGCTAAAGAACCGCGCCGCGCTCGAAAATTCCCGCGGCGATAAATAATGCGAGACTTTTTGCACACAGGCCGATCAGTAAATGCCAGCCGCCGTTGCAAAGCGCACCGCACGCGCCGACAAACGCAGGCTTTTGTGCCGCGCGGCAAAAGTTCATGCCGCACCCCCACCCCCTGGCGTTTCGTTCGCCCTTTCATTACAGCAGCGTGCGTGCATCTGTTTTTCTGGAGGTTGTGTAAAAATAACAAGTGTTCGATGTATGGAGGGAAGCCTTGAACGGGATGGTATTGGATTGGGTAGGGAGTGTAAGAGTTAGTGGTTGATGGTGAAGTATTAAGCTTAATCACTATTAAAATGTAAAATAAAATGCATAGTGTTATATGTTCGAAGTAGAAATTTTTCATATAATAAAATGTACATATAATAAAACATATATAATACAATTTAATAAACAATATAAAATTTGTTATTTTGTCGTTATTTTTAATAGTTTTTAACGCTCAAAAACTAATTAATATTTTTAGAAGTTCTTGCCAACTACATTTTAGTTTGAATTTATAAGAAAAACTTTGGTATGGTTACAATTTTAAAAAAAGTAACTAAATAAAATAATGACTAAAAGTGAACCAAAATAATTGTTCTAATAATAAGAGCTGATCTGGTACTGTTAATTAAGAAAAAAAGAAAAACATAAACTTTACTTCATTAAAATCGAAGAAAAAACAAAACAATTTAGAGAAAAACTTAATTTTCTTTTGCTAACAAGGAAAATATCCGAGAGCAAAGTTTAAAAACATTTAATTAGTAAAGTATAATATCAATTTGTTTTAAAACAACATTTAAATTTCATCTATGATCGATACAGTTTTCTTTAAATACTCTTTTTAATTTTCTTAACAAAAAAATAAGTTTTGTTCCATTGAAATCCGATATAAATTTAGGGGAAAAAAATTTTTTTTTATTAACAAAATACAAGAATAATTATGTCTTAGTACTACATATTTTTAATTAATTTTTAAAATATAATTTTGGTTTTCTCATAGATTATATTTTGTATACACTACTATTATTAAAATTAATATAACAGTCTTTAAAAAATCACTTCTAAAAGTGATCCTCTTTTGAGTGAGAAAACCTTCATTAAAGCTTAAAGTGCATTTAATAAGTGGTTTAGTATAGCCCTAAGATACAAAGAGAAATTATTAGTCGCTACATCTCCTCGTTTCGCTAATAATTACCTAAATTAATGATCGCAACATCTCTTCTCGCTGGGTTCACAATTTAATTTTATATTTACGTACAGATAATGAATATTTGAAAAGTAAAGTTTAATTACAAATTCGACAAAAATACGATTAAAACTCCCATGCATTTTCCATGGCAAAGTAGGGATACTCTCTCCGCCGCGCGTCTTAAAATTGCATCGCTAGGCAATTTTCCGGCTTAACGAACTTCGCCGACTAGAGAAGGGCGATTCGCGAGGCTTTATATTTTATAAGAGACCAAGAGCCGGCTGCTTGGCTATCCTTTTTCGCGGCTTTTTCATTTCTAATTTATTTTTAAACTCTTCATTCAAATAAGAAAAAAAGGCTTATCCCATTTAAGCTATAACTTTTCTACAATACTAATTAGCATGAATTTAACCTTTTAATTAGAACGATGGATTTAAAAGTAGCTGCTACAAAAATCGTCAAAATTTTATTTGAAGCATCCTTTTCTAGAATTCTTTACTTTTCTGCTTTCTAACCATTCGAAAAACTAATTTTCTGGTACCCCAAATTTTCCAAAGTTTTAGTCGACATTCACACTTGAAAGTTGCATACACTTCAAAAATAAAGAAAAATTAAAGAAAAAAAAAGAATACTAAAGAAACAAGAGGAAGTGAAGAGAAATAAAGGAAAGTTCCTCTCTCAAGTTCTTCATAGTTCGGACCGTTACAACGCTCCGACGCGCAACAAAAAAGGAACAAGGCCAGAAACGGGAGAACAAAAAAATGTAAGTCGGCATTGGGGACAGAAAAGTTTGAAAAGCTGCAGAGGCAGCAACAGCGCCGGCGCATAGCTTTAACGAAGCCATGCACTTGGGAATGTACGCGAAATAAAGAGAGAACGAGAGAGAGAGAGAGAGAGAGAGAGAGAGAGAGAGAGAGAGAGAGAGAGAGAGAGACAGCGAGAAGTTGAATGAGAGCACGTAGACAGTAGGACGCGGGGGAGGGCGCGGAGGAGCAGTTGATTATAAAAAAGTGCTGAAGTCGCTAATGAGCCCTCCCCGCCTCTTTCTCCCTTGGTTACCCCTTTCACTTGCGCGATAGTCCCGCACTTTTTTTTTTTCATATCCATCTCGACGCGCTCCGGCGCTATCTCATCCCGCGGCAGCAGCGCAATTCAAAGTCGCGAGCGGCGCGCAGGCTCTCTTCTTTTCGAACGCGAAAAATACAGGCCGCACGTTTAAAGCACGCGCGTACACTTGTCGAGTGGGTGGAGGGCTCGTATTTTGCGCTCGTTCTTGGAGCCGTGTCCCGACAAAGCCGGCTCTTGATGAGCGAGCGCATGATTGCGATGAACAAATGCCGTAACGAGCTGTTTATTCAGTTGCTTTGCCTCGCTTTTGAATGCCAGCTATTGCGGCTTTGTTGAGCGGCTTTATAAATTTGAGTCGCGGGATTCTTTTTTTTTTTTGAAGATATATACGTACTGAGCCGAGCCGTAAATTCGTTGTTTGTTCGGAAACGCTTTTTTAAAATAGTCTAATTAGGGACGGCTCTAATTCTACTTTGACCTAGAAATGAGTTTCTGGTTTCTGAACTTGAGTAATTAAAGGATTTGTTGATCTGTGGCTTTTAAAATCGATTTCCCTATAGTCAAGGAAATAAAAGACTTTCCTACTAACGCTCAAATGAGGCAATAAAACGGATGTGTAAACGTTATTCCTTGATATATCGGTTTCATTATGTACTTCAAACCATTCAGCAAAGCTTTCAGTGAATGACGTGCGTTTATATCAGACGGAGTTCGAGACAGTTGTCCGAAACGAGTTTAGAAACACTTGGTACAGTCGAGTCAAATTGAGTCGACTGTTTACTGCCTCTGGGGTCGTCATTTATTCAGTCCAGGCTCTTCTACGTTCGGGACACAGTTATCCGAGTGAGGAACTTTATCGTTGAGACTCTATGATTTCAATTCTGACATTTCTCTATAACTGCCGCTTCTCAATTTCGAAAAGTATTTTAAATTATTCTGACATTAGACTTGTTCTATATCCAAGTTATTGTATACTTTTTCGAAGCTTCCATGCTAGATCAAACATTTTTTTTTTATTAAAGTCGCATCTTTTAAAGAAGAAATATCAATTTTTTATTTTCAATAAAATGAAATATTTTAATTTTCTCAAACAATTTTACTTTTTTTAAAATTTTTCACATTTTAAAGAAAAGTAATAAAATTTAATGATAAATTACTACTATACTAAAGAAAGTGTCAACCGATGCAATTTTCATTTTTTGATGCTTCTACTATTCTTAACTTATCACTTTCTTAAAGAAAAAAGAAGAAAATCTACCGCGCGCAATCACGATAATAACACCGTCCATAAAAGATAAAACACTTATTGCCGTCATCGTCGTCCTAGCTTTATTATTAAGAGTTAATTTCATCGTAAAAGCTTTAGAAATGGCGTTAAATCCACCATTTTCACGGCTAAATTACAGACACAGTCGCCCACTTGAAGCAATGATAAAGAAGCGGGCGAAAAGGGGTTGGCAACTCTAAAAAAAGAAAGGATTAAAGCAAGGTTGGAGAAGGCAAAAAAAATGGAAGGATCTTTGTGTGACTGGGGTAGTCAAGGGAGCCGACGCACGCCGGGGGAAAAAAAGAAGCGGGAGAACAGAGCGCGCGTCAGGTACAGGCCCCGAAAGAGAAGAAAGAAGAGGTGGTATAAGTGAAAGGGAAATAAAGGTGAAAAAGCGAGAGGATAAGTCGAGAGTGCTAAAACTGAAATTACGGCTGCCTAAGTAGCCGGGCGCGTCTCTCGCTTTTCCAGCGTTTTCCGACGGTAACTTGAGACTAGCACACCCCCCTACCTCCTCCTGCCGCCCCCCTCGTGCAGTACGCGACCGGCCTGTATAATGCAGCGTATGCGAGCAGCCGTCAGGTACGTATGAGTTACGAGGCCCTGCCCTGGATTGCTTTCTTCCCTTTCCTTCTTCTTCGCGCCGTTACACTACGAGCGATGCTCCCGTATCCTACAACAGCTGTTGCACGGCTCTGTATCTTACGTCTTGTACAATTTTTCCTAGTTGGAAGTCGTTTACGTCTTTCGCAGAGTTTTTCGTGAAATTATTGTAAACTTTAGATTGAATTCTGATTTTCTGAGAACGTTAGTTTAAAACTTTTTTTTCGGTACAATTTTAATTTCAGTTTGTCAACCAGAAAATAAGTAACTATGTAACAACTTCTAGAAGTGACAATAGTCAATGTACATAATTTTATATCATTACTCCTACGGAGGTTAACGTATTATTTGTACATAGGCTACCTATTCTTAGAGACAAAACAAAGTTTACTATAAACTAGATAATAGCACATGCTTTCAAATGTTTCTTAAAGTTTTCTCGAAAAGCAAATAAAACGATAATTCGTCAAAATTTGATTATTAAAATATATGATAAACCTTTTTCGTTTTTTCTTTTTGTTTATTATTAAGAAATAATATTTTATTTTTACCTTCTTTAATTGTAATTATGAATCTTTAATATAAATTTAAAATGCTTTTCAGGTTAAATGAAATTATTCAATTTGGATCCGTAACGTTTTTATTTAATTAGTACGTTTCATATTGCAGTTGGTAATTAAGCAAAATATTGATTTTCAATCTTCATTAATGTTACATTTTAATCAAATAAAAAATAACTTTTAATATATGTTTAAAATTTATAAACGTATAATATAATAATATATAAATAATATATTATTTTTCAACAGTATAGATATAAACGTTATTTTTTTCATTTTATAACTATATTTGATATTAAATTTATTTACAATAGTGTTTATATCTATTTCTTGATTGTCTTTGATAAATATAATCAACGCAACACACTGTAATTAGAAATTTCGTGACAAAACTAGAGAAAAGACGCACTGTATACCAATTACATTTCAAAATAATAAATAATGACTAGTTCGAAATGATGATAACTTATTATTATAAAAAGTATCTCCTGTAAACGTTTCTCTACTGAATTTCATCAACTTTTTAACATTAAACCAAGGATGACCGAAATTCAGTAAAATTTCTAAGATCTTTTGATCAAAAACCTTGTGATAATTCCACATCAACGAATCCTTATCCTTCACGAATCCCCTCAATCAGCCAACAACAGCAGCCACAGCTACTTAATTAGTCGACTCCTCAACACCGAAGATCCCAACTCATTTAAATTTAAATGAAACGTGGCCGAAAAAAAACGCGCCATGAAGATCATCCCACGAAAGCTGCTAGTCATAATCCGCTTCTCTTCTCTCGGCGCTGATAATTCAAATGCGCTAGTCTCGGCGGCACGCTTATGCGCAATCGCGCGCGTCGAATATCGAGCAGAACGCGCGGAAATTATTATACCCGTTCCAGCAGTTATGTGCTTTTCGATGGGCTTCGTCCTCAATATCCATCTGCCGAGCTCTCGATACCCGGCGGAGTACTTTTTTCCATTTTCACTTGTTTTGCTTCGTTTTTGGTTCTGTCTGCAATATTGCTATATTTGATTTTTTTTTGGTATGTAGATTTTTCGTTTTTCTTTGTCTCGCTCAGTTTTACCAGCGTAAAGAATTTCAAATTACTTGTAAATAAGGAAACGAATGAGATATTTTTAATATATTTAATTCTTTTTCATTTTATTTTAAAAGGTTTATCCGGTACATTTTTTTATTGAAATACGTTTTAAATTTTAATATTTACTTATTTTTTCTTGGTAATTATTCATTTTATATTCAGGAAATGTCAATATATACTAATAAAATTATAATATTGAATTTCTATATAATAGGTAAGATGGTATTATACAATACCATAAGAATAAAATATGACATTTCGACTTTCATTCAAGAATTATTAAAACTATCAGAATTGAATTAAAACTTTGAAGGAAATTTTTGTTAAAAGAAAAAAGTTTGTTAATTGTGGTGGTTACAGGCAAGTTTTAACGGATAGAAAGCATGAAGTACGATTTCAGCCAACTGAAGATAATTCGGAAGTTAGAACCAACAGTTTGGCACTAGTTGGGAAACAAACTTTGCCATTTCCAACCAATGATGGAATATCTAAGACAGTCAGCGTAGTTTAGGACTACGTCGTGCGTAATCAAAAGAAAAATTTGTTAAATAAACTTTTGGTCTCTATGTAGTTAAAACCTTTTATTTAATGAATAGATCTCAATACTTTAATTTTTATCATTTTCATTGAAGTAAATATTTGATTTCTAATTAAGTTTATTTCTAGAAAAATTAACTTATTTCTTAAGTTAAATAATTATGATACTTAGCTAATCCACGAAAAGTATTAAATTTTCTTGCTTCATCAAGGATCAAAATTTCTCTGGTAATCCCTAGTCAAAAATTAAAAGGAACGAAAGAAAAACTCTTCTTTTGCAATTTCCTGCATTTTTTTCCTCCATCGAGTTTTGATTTTGCGCGCACAAAAACGTGCACATCCGAAAAAAAATTCGATGCTTTCGACCCTTGAAATTGGCGGATTGAAACTCTCGTTTGTAGCAGGTGATTGATAATTTTCCTTTGGCCTGGCCCGTGCAGTTTTTCGGCTAGAGCAAAGCTTTTCATTGGCCACTCTGAAAAGAAATGAAAGGCAGAAATGGAAAATGAGCCGTATCGACTCCGGCTCTCGCTGCATAGTTTTATTTTCGCTCCGTTTTATTCTCTCATAATCCCGAGATTCCAGGCTTGCTTTTTTCAATAATTCTTCGTTCAAGCTTGCTGATTCATTTTTTTACTTTTGATACCGTGCTTCTTTTTATCTGTTTTTTAATGTGCGTACATTTTTTCACAGTCCTGAATTATTTGTAAAACATGCTTTTTATTTTTCAAGCTTTTAAAATGTTTACAATATATTTCAAAAGTGTACTAAAATATGCATTTACTAAGATAAAATAAATTAAATTTTTGCTCTGTAGCCTTTATTTAATTTTTTTCAGATCTTTTTGTATTATAAATTTTTATAATGAAAAAAAAACATTAATTTAATGTAAGAACTATAAAAATAATTCTTTTCAATAAGAATTGTCATTTCATTCGATAAATGCACTTTTTTATTAAATTACAACAGTTTATTCCCAACTTAACGATAATGCCCACTTATTTCCCCGAAATAGCGCGTGTAAAGTGGCATATTATTTCCGAAAGTCTCAAATACGGAAATAATAGGTTAGGAGGGAAATAATGGGCCTCGCTTTGCTCGGGCAGCAAAACACCCTCGGGAATAATATGTTACTTTACTCCCTTGGTGCATAATGTAGTATTAATTTATGAACAGTACATTAATGTGTACATTATTTATGAACTTCAAAATTTATAGCACTTAAGTAAAATACATTGCAGTAATTGGACTTCCCCTATTAAAAAAATTAATATTTTTAGTTGTTTCATTTAGATATAATAGAATCTTGAATTTGCAATAATATATAATTTAGCAATTTATTTTTACATCGTGAAATTTTAACACTTTATTTATACAATCAATATCGACATACAATCACCTCAACTCAAAATTTAAATTATAAATAATTCAAAATAATCATTAATAAATTCGAACAAAAAATTATACAATTAGAACGAAAATCATACAATTAGACTCACAGCACCGCAAGATCCCGAATTATTCGCAAGCAAGGCCGAAGGGACTTGGCCCTTGACTACTTATCTTTCAAATCGCAGTTTGCCGAGGCTGTTGAAATTTCAAATGAGGACTCATCTCCCCAGAAATCTCGCTATTCCGCATGGCTTTTATTTGATTTCTCCATACATTGGAACTTGGTCGATGCCGTTAGAGGTGAAAAATACCCTCCTTGTCGTCTTTGAAGTAGGCTGATGAGCGAAGGCCTGTTGGAGCGATAGATTTCAGGTGTGTTTTTTCGCCAGTCCCAGTGAGAGAGAGCGAGCTCTCCGCGATAATACACGCATCAGACGTCCTTCCAAAATTTTATAACCTATAATTCGCAGAGTGGAGCGCGCTAAAGCTCAAGGGGCCCTCGCAGAATTAGTAATTATAATAAAGTTGCATTCTCACTGGCGGACAGCACAAGCTACATAAACGATCGTTGCAAGTTTTCCGGAATACAGATACATCAAGTTGCATATAGTATAATGAACAAAATTCTACCTTCTAACAGAGATAATTAAATTATTTGTAGTTTAGGTCTGATTTACTCATTGTTACTAAATATAAATAAAATTATATAAACTACATCGTATATTTATAATTGTCTTTGGCTATGGCTTTGATACGTTTATTTTTGTGATTTAATTTTTTTAACAACAAAATGGCCATTTTTTAATGAGAATTAAAACTTTGAGAATCTAAGGCTTTAGCTAAATTTAGAAATGTAACAGTAGTTGGAATGCCGTTAATAGAATATACAATCTTAATTTTTCCAATAACGAAATATTTTATTCTTTCAAAAATGAAATTTTAGTAGAATAAAATCTATCGCATGGTTGATGTTTGGTGGTCTAATATTTGTGACACAATTTCGCAAGAATAATGTTGAGCAAGCGCTGGATTTTGTCAGATTTATTTTCAGAATATTGATTTGTCAGATGTCTGTTTTATCATCGCAATTTCTTCTTTACATGATAAACATGAACTGAGTAGATGCAAAATATTTGGAAATCCTTGAGAATATATTCGATTTTTAATGTTTTTTAATCAACATTATAATTATTTCAAAAGGGCTCTCTTCATTATATTAAATTATTAATAATAATTAGCCAGCATAAAATAATATTAATAAAGTAATTAACTACTAAATTAAAATTATGTTACATTTTCTGTAATTTTATTTTATTTACCACTATTATCCGAGGAAATAATGTTTTTAATTTGAGTAGTTAATGATACTCAATAAATAATCATGAATTACAACTTCTTTTATAAATTATTATATCATTAGTTTATTCTCTATAATAAAACACATGCAATAACAGTTATTTGAACAAAGAATCATCATTGAACTTCTTCATTTAATTATCAGGCAAAAGTCCCATTCGTTTTCCATTCGCTTGGACATCATCAAGACAAAAAAAGCATGTGCCTTGACCAGAATATCTAGTCCAGAAACATAAACTGCAGAAGGTGTCCCTCGCCACTGCAATTTTCAGTCGTAAAAGCTGTAAATTCGGCAGTAACAAGGCGCCAAGCTGTCTAACTCTTTTAGGCGCATCCCAGCACTCATTTTACAACTCTCTTTCCCTCGCATTTTTTGCGCCCTCTAGCGGTGGAGGCGTTGGGGTAGCGGTAGCGGTCCTGAATATTTCACTGACTTTAACGGAGATTCGTGTCGCGAGTTTAGCGCGAAGAGCGAGGCGTTTTCTTTTCCCGATTTTTCTTTTGTGCACCTGATTCTTCGTTGCTTCGGGTTGGTGGAAATATTAAAATATCGAAAGGAGGCACGACAATAGGCGATGAATACGCGAGATCGAAAGTTGATGGAAAAAAATTTGGACTTTTACAGATTATTCTTATTGTATTATTTTGTTTTATTATGATTATTATTTATTATTTTATTTTTCCGTAGATTCTTTTTTTAGTATACTCCGCTTGTATAGTACAACAACTTAAAAAAAGTCAAAGCTAAAATTTCGAAGAATTCTAATTTTAAATATTATAATTAGCACATTCAAAGAAGCGTGCGCTAGCACGTGTGTGTCATGTAAAAGTTAATCAGAGATTGACAGAAATTTCATACAATATTCATCATGATGCCATGCTGACAGGCTCTTGACAATCCGTTTCCGCAATTTGATCCTTATAACTACGTTTATTACTGTCAATTAGTCAGATTAGTCAATAAAATTCATCCTTCCTGGAATCGACAGCCTCGTCAATATTGCGTCTAGTTTTCTTTAGAATAAATGTATTTCATATAAATGGAGATTCAACTATCCTCTTCATACGATAATCAATGTTCATAATATCGAATCCACCGTCAAATTATATTTAATTCAAAATAATTTACACATTAAATGGATATTATACCACTCTTTCCTTTTTACATAAAACTGATACTCGAAAATGCAAAGATTCGATAACCGTGCCCATTCGTCAACTGAATAGTTATTAATTCAAATCGAAAATTGCACGCATTATCAGCGTCGCTGCGATTGTGAAGTCAATCGACAGTGAAAGAGTCGGTTAAGCAAAACGGAGGAAATCTCCGCGTTGCTGGAACTGCAGGAATAGCCTCTCTGGGGGTGACCTAGAAGTTCGTCCAACCTATGCCAGGCATCCTCCTCGAGGCTGCCGGATAATCCCGTATAGCGAAGTTTCACTCGAGCTTCAGCGGGGGGTGAAACGGGAGATAAGGTAACAACCCTTAACGAATCCACTTATGATATAGCGCCGGCGCGCGTTCAGTCCGCGGAGAATATCCATCTCTCGTCGTACTATCCACTATGCATAGCAAATAGACTGTGTGCGTTGTATACGGGTTGGGGAGGCGAGATAGAGAGAGGCAGGCTCCTTCCTTTTCTCTGCGCACTCTCTTCCTCTTTCTGGGTTAGCTATCTCTCGTACTTCCATATTCCACTGCTGGCTGTACGTCTATCCTCTGTACAACTCCTATTAACGCAAGAGAGATAACAAGTGGGTGAGGTTTTGCGCTGCATGCGCATTCGCTTTTAAAGAACCTCTCGGTGCGGAGCATCGAGTTAAAGGCTTCAATCATGCAGTTGCTAAGTTAATTCTTCCTGCTTATCTACTGAAAGATAGAAAGCAAAAAGTCACTTGATATTTACTTTTTGGATTAATTCTGAAAGGGTAATCAGTTTACTGAGAAAATCTAAATGAATGGAAAGCTTTGCAATAATCTAATGCATGATATCACCTTTTTAAATACTCAACGATAGAGAATAACCGTTTTAGTACTTTTGTCTTACTGGAAAAAAAAAAATTACAAACTATTTTTCCAAACAAGTAAATGTAAATTTTTAACGATCAATATTTCGTTTAATTTTCAATTGTTTGAAACTTTTCATGTAATAAAGTTTTTAACCTATTTGGTAAGGTCTGAAATAAAATTGCTTCTTAAACTATGAATTAGTTTCTTAAATAACTCTGAATGATTTTTCATAGTAAAATTTAAATTATGATTCTCTTAAAAATAATATTGATTTATTTTTGAATGAATTAAATAATAATGAGTTCTTGAACGTATTTTCAAAAGATCTTTAAAGCTATATTTTCAAAATGATTTTTCCTTTCTTATAAGCTCCATGCAGCCTTCGCAAAATATTGATTTTAGAAGCCTCGTCTGAATTGCACAAGGAGAGGCGCGCGAGCTTGCATATTCTGATTCTTTAATTATGCTAATTCAGAAGGCATTTTGCACGTTCTGCAGATGAGTCCGCCCCTTTTTTACGAGGCAAATAAAGTGATTTGCTTTAGATCGCGCTAAGATCGTTTTCACGAAGGCTCAGCGAAACGTGCCTTGATAAATTATGTGTACACAGGCGCACTGCGTTAACGGCAAAAGTGCTGATTCTTCTCGCGAAATTCGCCGTCCACACAGCCGGCCAAAAAAGCGGGCTCCCATTAACGCGCGGCAACCTGCTTCGCCCGAAAATTTGCACTAATTCCCGCCGCAAAGTTAATTGCGCGACAGGAAAATTTTGCCCGTCGCTCTGGCAAAAGCTAAATAAAACGAGGCCGGAAAAGCAAAGAGCTCCGCGCGTGACTTTTCCCGCTCATTGTCTGTCGTCGTCGCGAGGATATCTCGACTAGTGCAGCCGCATTATGATAACTTGGCCATAAAATTATAAGGGAGGAACGAGCTTGCGCCGAGGTCGACAACGACTTTGCTCGTTTCTCTCGCTCCTCTATTTGGCTACTTTCAGGCAAGAGAGAGAAAGAGACAGAATAAGAGAGAGGGAGAATAATTGCCCAGCATTTTGCGCGTCGCGCGCTTCCCCCGGTATAAGTGCCTCGTCCTTTCGCGAATTACCGCGATTTTCCCTCGTTTTCGTGCGCGAAAGTGACGTTCCGGCGTGGTCGTTCAGCGCCGGTTAGATTTTGATTGGATACTTAATTACCGCGTGGTGGGCGTTCGCCGGTAGCTAATTGAATAATCAACATGCTAATCCTTTTATTACTCTAATAAAATAATCTGAAAAAAGAAATTATCTTGTGTAATTTGATGATTGTGAAATTACGTTGCATTGAAATTACACTTTTGTCACCAATCGCAAAAAAACGTATTTTCTGTGAAAACTTATTTAATTTACCAAATTTAACAATAGTGATTAGTTTTATTTTTCTAATGTTTTAATGTTCATTTTACTTAAAAAATGGGCTACATACAAGTTCTAGAAAATAAAGAAATCTTAACAAAAAATATTCTTAGAATTTATCTAATTCATTTTTATGAAACATTTTTTGGGTTTCTTTTATGATATTTTATACAGATCTCAGCTCAACCCTTTAAGATCGTCTTAATTAATTAAGTTTATAAGAGTTTATAAACATCGCGCAACTATAATTACAAAATATTATAACAAGAACATAGAGATTTAATTAAATTAGCAGCTAACTTATAATTGTATAAATAGTAAAACATTTCAATAACTAAAGGAGTTTTATAGAATTAAGTTACTGTATAGTCTACAAAGACCTTATTCACTTTTTAGAAAATGAATTCGATGGGGTCATGAGAATTGCATCATTATGAAGAGCGCATAATTTAGCATAATGAGACTCCTCTTCCAATCTAATCAAAATTAATGTTCGCAGTCGTTACACCTTACGCTTGAGTTTGGACCCCTGCTCTCTGGGTATCATTACCATTGTCACTAATTATGAATAGTGCAGAGGAGTGCTCAGTACTAAGGATTCAGGCAGTGAAGTAGCTTCACACCTTCCAAATTATCGTGTGAAAAAAAAATCGAAAATCAGACAAGTAGAGAGAATGCATAAAACAGAAAGGGAAGCAGAGAACGAGAGAGAGAGAGAGAGAGAGAGAGAGAGAGAGAGAGAGAGAGAGGCTTCCTCGGCAAATAATCAGTTCGGATTATGCTAAGAGGCATTAGTGGCACGCGATGGTGTCGGGCTTAGCACTATACGCGCTATACATAGGTGCGCCAGAGTGCATGTACCCGTGCGTTAGACGCGCCTGGCTGTTTGAGGCGGTTTTAGTCTGCGCAAAATGCACCGCTCGTTCGCTGCTTTTACCACTCGATCGACTGCCTACTAATGCGCTTTGCCGTGAGAGTGCAAAAAGCGTGCTTTTCTTTTGTTTTTGCGAAATGGGAATAAGAAATGAAGAATCCGGGAGTGAGTTGAAAACGCGCTGATCGAACGGTTTTGTTAAAAATGAATAAGTCAAGTTTAATATTAATACCGTAAATAGGTTTTTATAATATGTTTATAATTTTTCGTCAATATACAAATCTCATGTTGATATATCACAGATTATCTAGAGAATTAGTGATTTTATCATAATATAATATTTAGGAATATTAGTTGCAAGAACAAATTATTACGTAATATAATAGAGCTATAATTTTTTTTTAGATCTTACTTTGTACCTGGTAGTCATAAAAATTGTGAAAGGATCCGTGTAATAACAGCTGCGCATGAAACACAATGCGAAATTTATGTAGAAATGTAAAAATCCTCCAATCAAGTCTATTATTAAGGTTCAAATTAGGCAAAAGAAATTTCATGGGAGGTTGAATTTATTTTAACATTTAATCTTTGCATATTAAGCAATTAAATTGATAAAAATTTGAAGTAAACTTCTTAATTAGTTTGTAACTATTAAATTTCAAAGACATTGTTCAATAAATTTAATTAATGGCAGAGTGGATGATTGATAAAAATCATAGAATAAAATAGCATGCTTCATTAATAAATTAATTTTCTACTAATATTGATACTATACTGAAACAACAAGGTAATAGTAAATTTCGATACTAGGGTATAAAGTTTTATACCTGAATGCGTTCTCCGAACACTAGGGTCGATGAAATCGTCCCGAGAATTTTGCGATCGAAAACAGTGTAAATGTTGCATGCCATTTACAAACTTTTTTTAATTCACTAGACATGAAATCGCAAGAATTAAAATTTCAAATAATAGATATTTATAAAATTAATTTGTATCCACAAAAAATTTTGTTAAAAATTTATTCAATCATTACCGATAAATTAACAATTAACGTGAAACGAACAATCTATATAAAATAAAAAAGAATGTGCCCTATTAATGTCGCCTGACAGGTTTTTAAATTTCTTAGGCGAAAAGATAAATAATTTTCAGCTTTTTCAAAATCAATATATTTGATTTAATTATAAAACCTAGTTTATTGATAAAAAATAATAAATCCACACAAATTAAATCAGAACATTTTTTTAGTCGTTCTTATTCTTCGAACCCGACCATGACATCCAGCGCAAACCCCTCAAAACTCCCGCATACCAGCATAAGAAAATCCAACACACCTAACCTGCAGCAGCCGCAAGCTTTCGCCACATCTCGAGCTCCGCTACGATTCCAATAAAGCTTTAAGTATAAATCAAGCATTTTATCGGCGCGAGCCCGGTCGCAAAGGTTATACAGCATAATCGCCGGATTTACCGCGCGCCCCAGCCGTGCGCCACGTTTTTCCCGTCAAAATCCGCGCAAGCTCGCGTTATTGCAAGTAGCGCGAGGCGTGCGCAATGCGAGGCCCCGACGGCTTTTACAAATTCGTAGCTAGCGCACTGATAAGGGGCGACGCTACCGCCGATTACGAGCTCGCGCGCTCGGGGTAATATAACCCGCCCGGCGACGACTTTCCCTGTATCGCGTTTTATTATATGCCCCGAGAATAGCGATAAAAGCGGGGGAGCCCGCGCGACGATTCGCGCCGCGAACGAGGTACTAATGGGATGAGATGGCCGAGGAAGCTGGAATAAAAGATGAAATTTTTTGGACCGTTTCCGATGCTTTTATTGATTAAATGGAGCTTTTCTTTTTTTTAGGTCGTTATAGTTGGTCATTGACGAGTTTTAATTGCGTTATTGAATTCAGTGGTTTAGCGCAATGAAGTGGAATTGAAAAATGATTTTAAATATTTTTTAGTTTATAAAACATTAAATTGCTTTTATTGTTGCGATGCAAGTATTGTTCAAAATAACTGTACATATTTTCATTCAATTTGTGCAATTATACATTAATCACAGTTGCAGTCATCTACAGTTCAATAACCACGTGATTTGGTTACGTTTTAATTGACTGATCGTACAACTCAGTGTACCGAAAACAGGTTATATGTTAAAAACAAATGTTGTCGCTAATTTATTTTTTAAAATAAAATATACCAAACCAGTGCATGAACTAGAAATTGTTGATAACGCAGAACATGAGAAAAAAACTACAAAAATTAAATTTTCTCTTTAAAAGCTACATTTTTCTAATATGAGGTCAGCGTTTCCTGACCCGTGGTAGAACAAATTCGATTTTATCTTACTTGATTTATGTGGCACTAATAATAAAAGAAATATATTTTCTTAGCCTTAATTTATTTTAAGAAAAAGAAGGCAAAAAGTCGAGGCAATACGACAGTGTTGGAATTAAAGAAAAGTACAGAAGCGAAAGCACAAGAGTAGCAAAAGCGTTCGCGTGTTTCGCTCTTTTTCTTCCTTTATTCGCATGAGGCCTGAGATTCGTTCGCACGTGCAGCCACTTTATCTCGTAGATTATTTGAGGTGTACTTAAGCATGAATGCGAAAGTAATTTACAAAAGTACAGCGATAAAGATTCATAAATTAGAGGGTTGCGCGTTGAAATGTAATATGCCTTACGCTTTCGTTCTTAATGTGAAAGGGGTAAGGGGATTTTTGCAATTTTCAGCATCACTCTCTGATAAAATAATACCGTGCCATTTTACGCTTTCATTTAACAATTAAATACACGTAAAGTTAATAAATTACACATTTTTTTCGTTATAATTATTCACTATACAAAATATAGTTTTTTTTTTTCGTTTAGAAGCTTGAAAATGATCATTTACATATTTCAAACTTTCTAGATGTTCTTGTTACATTTTTTCAATTACACACAATTTCTGTGCACCAATTTTATTGCTTATAAAATTTCAAACTATTTGAATTAAAATATAAAGAATAATATTTATTGGCTTGATCAAAAAAGAAATTTCCTACTATTAAAATAAACTAGAACCAAAGATAAATACCGATTTTAAAATCCCCGAGTTTCTCTATCGAAAACAAGATAAAGCCAGCAAGCAGATCCCTCTTTACGCAGTTTGAAGCTTCTCCAAAGAAATACTTTACGAACTCTCCGCTCGCTTTTCCATCTCAGCTCTCGACTCGAAATGAAACATTCAATGCGTGAATCTCTAATTTTGCAACTAGATAAACATTTCGCGCGAGCGAACAAAAGCGAATTACGCGAAAAAGAGAGTACGAGGGCTGAGCCCTCACCGGTGAAATAACAGAGAGCGGGAACGACTACGAGGACATCAGAAGAAAACAAGCGCAAGATGCGCTTGGCTTTTTTCCGCGCGTGCAAAAACCCGTGACGGCGGTCGATAAGTCGCGTTTTCTTGTCCGGAGTCTCAAGAAACCGAAGTAGAGATACAGTACAGCTCCTGCTGCTTGCTTGCCTTTGGTGCTGTGGCTTGGCTGAGCACAGAGCGACTCTTTCTACTCTTTCTACTGGGCTCAGATGCGTCAACTGTATTGTTCTACGGGATTTGGGAATTGGTTTTTGTTTTGTTTTCTACATTTCACTAGTTGTAGCTTTTTTTTAAGTTTTCTGCTTTTGTAATTAAATAGAAATTAAAATTAGTTTTGAACTTTTTTGTTGTCAATATACTAGTTTGAATATTTGCTAACAATATTTTACCTTATTTTACGTTAAGTTAACAAAATAAGGATAAGTGTTTGGTTTCATTAGTAGTATAATAGTAAATTTACATACATTAAACTAATAAAATAGATGATACTAATAAATAAACAAATCCTATTTATTGCTTTTTTCAATATGTTTTCATGCCTAACTAATCTTGTCTGTCTCATTAACCTTTAGACTGCCGGCATTTTTGCCTTATAGTGCAAAATTTATACATAAAAACACCTCATATCTCTAGAGTAGTTGTCAAGGTCACAGGTGGCTCATATATGAGCCAGTCCAGCAGTCTAAAGGTTAACAGCTTCGCATGAGTATTGCATAACAATCCTTTAAGGAATTTCTTTCTCGCGCGCGCTACTCTCTTAACCGATTCCTCTATAGACACATCGGTGACAGCAGGTTAAAGAGCGTTTTGTGCGCTTTGTTGAAGCGTCCCTCGCGAGCAAAGCAACATACGCACTTCAAAAATCCCTTTTCAGGCTTTTTTTCGCTACGTCATCGATTCTAAAACAGCTACTTCAAATTTGGTATTCTTTTTTAAAGGAGGATACTAGCAAAAAATTCAAAGAAAAAAATGTTCTAGAATATTGGAAAATCTAAAAAAATATTCCAAAAAATTTTTTTTTATTATATTTGAATTATCTTAAAATAAATTTTAATTTGCTTTTAAAAATTAAAAGAAAATTTTTAATTGTGCGTGATTTTTTTTTCACAAATTTACAAGAAACTATAAAATTATGTACAACTTCATCATCTTAAAAATCGTGCAAAAATGTCATAAAAATTAATTAGAATTTCATTCAAAAAATGTGTAGATAGTTACAAAAAATTTTCTAGCGAAATCACGAAAGTAAAATTTCAAAAAGTTCATAAAAGATCACCTTGATAATTTTTCAAATTTTTTCCGTTATCAAATTTTGCTTTATTTTTCAATTAACTGAGCGGGAAATTTCAATAAATGACATATATGGTCATCTTAATAGTTTCATTTAGAATTTTATTTCAAAAAAATTGTCATCATCTTCTTCGTTTTCCATTTTTATATAATAAGATCCAGAATTATTTTTATACAAATGAGCATTCATTCCCATTTCGACACACTTATTTTTATTACAGGATTGACTTCTCATAACTGATGTTTTGTTATTTACCTTAAAAGGAACTGCCCACATTTTCTTTTCTGTATTTAGAGATTTAGTAAAATATTCAGATGCCTTTCCGTGATCACAGGTAATATCATATTTGCTATTAACTAAAATAAAAATTTTGAAATAATTTGATTATTACAATTTGATTAATGACTATTAAGTGCTAATAAATATTCTGCTAATTATATAATTATAAATTAAAAATTACTATTAATTTTAGAAGGTATTATGTACATTAATGTAGTTGCAGTTTTCACTTAATGTTCAAAATGATTTTAAGGAGCACCACGTATGAATCTTTATTTTAGCCGACGTTTGAGACATATTTCAACAATGTTTCTTACTAAGGATAGTAATCGTTTACAATTATTAGTCAATGTTTTTACACCATTTTAGATACTAATATTATTATTTGATTAAATTACTAAAGTTACAAGCTAATAGTAAAAATTTACTAGTCTTGTTAATTGACGTCATAGAAATTCGTTCAAAAAGCAAACGATAAAGTCATTCTTCTTTATAAAGACTGTTTATATCAGATTTTTTTTTTTCATACAATAACATATACTTACGAAAGTTGTTAACAAGAGACGTTGCATTTATTTTCAAAACTTTATTCAAGCATGTTTGAAATTTTTTATCTGATGAATAATGAGCCGCAAAAACTTCAACCAAGTTCCACGCCATACTGGTTCGGCTCTCCTTATCACAACCAGGTTGATGATTTCCACCATTTGGATAAAAATCAATATGACCTTTAACAAAAGATTAACTTCAAAATGTTTTTGATCTTATACTATCTGTAAGTCCTAGAGTATACAACAGGTAGTTTTTAATTAGCTTTTCCTTAATAAATACATTGTATTTATTTCTTTTGTAAATGTC
>JAPYZB010000652.1:0-19381 GCA_030522745.1 Eupelmus kiefferi | reverse complement strand
TGAGGTTTTTCAAGTTTTACGAAACTTTTTGTTTAGTCTACTAGAATGAAATTTCATTTACTAGAATGACAATTAATTTAGATATCTGCATACAACAATGAAAATGTTTTGCATTAAACCGATCTAAAAAAATTAATCACAGTTCATCTAGTGTAACTCATCTTTTTAGCGTTAGATTTATTGATTTCTCAAGTTTAAGCATACATCTAAAAGTTATTGAAAGGCAACCTACCTAGTACTATATTATTCCAAGCTAAAATTCCAATCTCTATAAAAATCAATAGTTAAGTTATCTCTGCGCTAAAAATGTAAAAAGCGAAGATATCTGGAAAAAAGAAGATTGAGAATTGAGTGATATCGAATTCGAGTAGTGAACAATGCCACGCCCATTTGATTGATTTCCCTTTTGATTTGAATTTCTTTCATTACTTTCTGTTCTTTTATATGAGAATTGAAAACAAAGAACAAATTCTTATAAAAAGAAGATTTTTAATAAAAATGAAAAAATGTGTAATTTTTCATAACAAGTAATGATGATAAATATTTTTCCACTATTTTAAATACTTTACTAGCTTAGATTAAATTTTAAAGTGACAGTACATTCTCTTGTTTATAAAATAAATTGTCAATAGGAAGAGCACACATCTTCATGATTTATCCTCATTCCTCTTACACATTGTCATGTTCGCGAACCCTTCAAGAGATATGTATACTTCATTCAGATTGTATAAGAAATGAAACGCGTCTATAGAAGGTTCTCATTCATTCAAGGAGAGTACTGGCTACTACTACTTATAGGGCTTCTTTACACGCTATGTATTCAACGTATCCACCAACCTCCACAGCCTCTGGGTGATTATTTAACCCTTCCCACCCGGCGTCGGCATTCAAGCTGAAATGCCTAGGCTACAACAAAGCATTAATCCGAGGGGACATACTAATTGGATAGACAAAATTTCGCTTCTACGCGTTTCGTGCTGAAAATAAAAATAAATCTTTCAGTAATTGCAAAGTTTCTTCAAAATTTTGTAAATAATTAGGATTTTACGCTGACCCGTACAATCAAGGGGCCCTGTGGGGCACTTAATGATTTTGCATAAAAAAATTATTCAGTCACGTTAAAAATTTTTCACATTTGTTATATAATTCTTTTAACTAACAAAGATAAGTCTCTACCTCTAGGACACCAATTTTAATGAAACTTTAAGATTTTACAGTGATAGCTTTTTAAGGCGAAATTTGTAGTTTAATACTATAAATTTAGTTATCTTGCATAAATTACATCGATAAGAAACGATTCTTTTTATTTTGTTGTAATCTATAAATTAAAGACTATGACATCTTACATGTTTAATCGAATCTTAAATATATTTATTTAATTGAAGGTACAAAAGTTAATTTTCTCATAAGAGGCTATATTAAATTTTTGATTTGCAATAATTTTTTTTTTCTCATTAGTTGATGACCCCCCTATAAAATTATTGCAATAGAATACTCAAAACTCATACTTTTAGTCATATTTTTTACTTACTTTTTTTTTAATGGCGCAGCCACCTTAAGAATTAATTGCAGTATAATTAATTAATGGAATATTTATTTTTAGAGCCATGCTGCTATCGAGCGGAGATAACGCGTGGGCGGCTGGTGATGCGGAAAAGCTGAGATTAAGTCGAGAGGAAGATCTTTATAAACAAGAAATGTTATGGCTCGAGAAGGATCTTACGTAAGTTTTCAAGGAACTTGTATTAAGGATGTTTGGGGGATTAGAAATCGTCTATTTTTTATTGCACATGATAATGATCCTGCTTGCAAGTTGTACTAATTTTTTATGTGATTATCATTAATAGTTATAGATTTTCATAAAGTACAATAAATAAATTGTCTATTTCGTACCCCTAAACGACCTTCAATTCGATTCAACATTCAGCCTTTAACAAAACTTAAAAAATTGTCTAATCTCATTTAATATTTTTTACACTAGTAAATTAGAAAGTACGGTAGAAGAGCTGCGAGGAAACGTGATCAATCGTAAAACGCGAGTCAATATGTCCGACGTCGAGAATATGGCTCTCATTCTCAGTAAAGCAAGGTGCAAATGCTATGTTTACATTAATTTTGTAATTGTTTAAAGCATTATCGTAGAATTATTGAATAACCAAGTTTAAAATTTTCTAAAATAGTAAAACAGTAGCAGACCTGAAAGTGCGATTCCCGAACTTGCAAGAGGGTATGAAGGGTTTGCTAAGCTCCGAGATGGAGAAAGTTATGAGGGAGGAGAAATTCTTGAAGGAGGAGCCAGACCGTCTTGAGTCGGCGCTGAAACGTTGCAAAAAGCTTACCGGCACACTCGTCACACTTAAACGGTAATAAAAGTAACTAGTGTAAAGCTCTACGTTATACTTGAAATTGTTAAATTTAGTTAAACCTGAAACGTTATTATTTTCTATACTTAAATTAAGTCTGCGTTAATTGTTAATTATTTGGTTATTTTTTTTAGCTTGGCTTCGGTGCAGGAACAGCGCTTGCCAAACTCCGGAAGTGTCGATGCCGAAGAAGCGGCTCCGATTACGCCGACCTCTGGACAGCACTCCAAGGTAAAGACCTTTAGGACTTCAGCCTGACTTGCCTCTATTGGAATCATTGAGTTTTCGTATTCATAAATGATTTTCCGATTTTGTTCTGATTTTAATTTCTGTTTTTTTTGGTTCGTTTTCGATTGATTTTTTTTTTTAATTATTATATTCACACGACTGTTTTTTCAATTTTTTGTTTCGAAAAGTCCTCGTTTGTCTGCCTCTCCTGTCCCTAGCCTAATTCACACCCGATGCATGCGAAATTTATGCAAAATTTATTCAAGCAGCTCGCTTGAATCAGACAAACATATTAATACAATAGAAAGAGACGTCGACGTGATACGAAAGTTTCACTCTTAATAATGTTAAATCAACCATAAAAAGATATACACGGTACTTTAGAAATTGAAACTTGTTGTCTCGGTGTGACGATTGCGCGAATACTGATTAAAACCCAATTACATGGACATGCGTTTAGTGGAGAGAATAATCGGCAGAGGAAGAGAGACAGAAACAAAATTAAACCAACAAATGTAAGCGAGCGGTTAGGATAAAATAAACAATACAATGAAACAAAAAAAAATGGTGCAGGTGTACAACAGATACATGTTTATCACTGAGACATGTACAGCAATACACAAAATAATTAATGTATGTTTGCGATAAAGAGTTGATATATTTATTAGTCTATTTTTTATGTGTATTTTTTAACTTTTTTACATTCAAATTTCAAATGTAAGTCACGCCTATTGTGATATTTAGTTATAAAATTATTTGAGTAACTTTTATTGTATTTTTTAAAAAATAAATATTGTAAAAATATAATTTGCGAAAAATTTTATTTTTTGAATGTACAATTTATAAAACTATAACAAAAAAAAAATAGTATACAAAATACGATATTTTATAAACAGCAAGCGCTATTAAATTAGGTTAAAAATAAATATAAAATTTAATATGAACCTTTGTAAATTAAATTTAACATCTCGGTGACATACTAAAAAATATTTTATTATTTTATTAGAAAAAAGTCATAGTATGTTAAATAACGGAATGTGAAAATATTTAAGATTAAGAGTAAAAATTTTTAATTAAGTTTTTGTTTTTTTACGATTGCGCTTTCTGTTTTAAATATACATATACGGAAAAAGATTCAATAAATAGCATACTTTCATGAATTATAATCTTGATAAATTAAAAATATTTTCAAATAATGAAAATAAACGAAGTTTAAATCATGTTTTTTAATTTTCGGTTATATTTGCAACTGTATTAAACTATTTTTTAGGAGTCATTATATTATCAGTTTAACAATTATAAAAGAAATTAAATTTAAAATTTTTTTATTGAATTTTTTTCTATATTTACTGAAATTAAAGCGAAATAGATGAAGTATAACTCTTTCACTACAGTAAACATAAGAAAGTAATAAGTACGCGAAATATACACTATAGTGTATGCCAATTATGCATATCTTACATGAAAAGAATTTTCAAAACCTACAATGCACACGTATACAAATCATTTAATAAGAATCAAAATTATAGTTCTTCTAAAATTAGACTCAATTTTCAAATTAAACAATTAATTATCTGTTTAACTGAATAAAAGGAACAGACAAATCGTTCGCTCACCGAGTCTCGACTCTCTTTTTATTACTTCTAACAAAGCGATAGTTATTTATCATTTTGTTCATCGGTGTTTAAAAAAAATCCTGCAACTTTTGTATTGATGGAGAATCCTATTTTCCTCAGCGAAATCCTTGAATCATATGTGGTGTTAATTGTTCCCGATAGAATAGACATATTAATATAAAGAATCCGTGGTTTGACTAAACATTGTCATTAGAAATTATTTCTATTAATCACGTCTCGATACTTTTTATAGATAATGGTTACCTTTTAAGGTGTTTAGTCAAATCACTAAAACTTAGCTGTGAGTAGCGTGGTAACAATGATACAAATTGTAATTCGTTTATTTTTATTAAACTAGCAAATCACTTGCGTTACGCGCGACTGCTTATATTTTCATGTATATGGTAAACGAATCTCAAACGTTAGCGATAAACAAAATTAAATTCGAGACAGCCAATCAGAATGCAACTTGTTTGGCAACGAAGCTCGCTCATGGATATTTTATAAGTGGATAAATAATAAATATTTTTATATTGATAAAAAAAATTCATTTATGTATTGTTGTTGCTCCGCTATCTGAAGAGTTAATGAAGAACTATTGATAGAATAGAAAAATGATGATAGTAGTACAATTAAAAATCTGAAATTATGTACAGCTTAACAAGTAAGACTAAGTATTAATATTATTTATAATAATAACAGATAAATAATACTAATAAAAATAATTTTAATAATAACAATAACTAATTCTAATTACAATGACGATGATGATAACGACAACGACGAGGAAGGTACTAATAATACTTATATTAAAACAATAATACTAATAATACTAATTAAACAAAAACTATAAAATAGTAATATTTTAAATAAATTAATTAAGAAAACTGACGTTGACGATGCATATGGGTAGTGAAATAGATACTCCATAAGTAAATGTAGAAACTTTTAATGAGCGAAATACATATGCATCTCATCGTGATGAGCCATTATGCGTGAACAAGCTACTTAAAAGAATATAATATGAATTTTTATAGTATGACTGGATGAAGAGTAGAAACTTCAAGGAGGCGATACAGACCAGTCATGAGTAATTTTTCCAGTTCTTACTAATTCATTTATTTTTTATATTATATATATACTTAAGCTCTTTTTATACATTTCTTTATTGTTCGATTGTCTATTCCAACAAGTTTTCAATGAAATTTATATATATTTATATATTCGTTAATCGTTTCTCATGATATCGAACTATTCTGCCAGAAACTTTCTTGAAAGTGATTGTTAGCTTTTGTTATTGCTTGTCAATGAAAAAAAAAGAACATTGTCTTACTCTACGACGATTAATAGACGCAAAATATTTCGACTTGGACTTGGCGGAATATTTCGAAGTTCTGTACGACACGCATACGAAAAACGAAAAGTACCGAAAAACGAAAACACGGCACGACACACACGGAGACACGTTACAAACAGATAGACGAGTCTCTCTCTCTCAACATATGTATACCTATATAGAATCCATTCAGTTTGATCGTGTTTTTTATATTCGTTTGTTGTAAATTTATATATCATTTTTGACGTTTTTATCAACGATGTACTTCATTGCCCTCATTTGACAATCTTATTTTTCAATCTTTCTATTGTTATATTCACAACTTTATGATATAAACGCACACTTCAGCAAGATCATTTTCTTTTTTCGCTTTTCTTTTCTGAAACGTCTGTATACTTGGGCATGTACTGATTCAATTAGAGGGGAATGGAGAACTTAGTCTAAGATGCATGTAATACATATTTCAAAAAATGTATAAACTTATGATTTTTAGAAGCTAGATCGTAATTTTCTACCTATTTGGGTACGAATTACTATACACTAATTATGCCGCAGTAATCACGTTTATCTCATAAATTTTAATAATTCTTTTGTAGTTCATAATACAATTATAAAACCATGATTTTATTGCTGTTTAATAAATCAGTGAAAATTAATAATCATAATATATCAAATTTTTTTCATATCAGTTTATGAATAATAAATGTAAAGATTGATTTAAAAACGTAATACAATACGAACAAAAAGATATTTTAAATAACTTTCACCTTTTATATAAATAATTATTTTCGAATTATTTATGGGATAAAATAACGCAACTTATTTTCTCTTGTTCTCCTCTAATTAAATAAAAATAAGATTGACGCGAGTATCAGTACAAAGTCCAATTATACAAGCTAAAACTTAATTTGATCAACAGTGGTAGGAAGAAATTTGTTCAACTGTTCTCTTATACTATACCTCAAGCTATACATTATATTTTCTTCTGATTTTGTATACCATTATCAAATTATTTGAATTTGAAAAGGCGCCTCTTTGTGTGTGTTACGTACGCGTATGTGCACATTATTCAATAACATTTATTGCACCTTTCAAAAGTTCTCTTAATTTTCGAGCGTCGTCCTTGTAAAGAAATTATTGATGATGATATGTTTCAGTCAATATTGTTTTTTTCTAATATTATTATCTATATATATCGTAATACTTTCATATATTGATATATTGATCGTCGTTCGTATGTTCAATTTTCGCTGGCACATTTTTTAAGATGTTGCTTTATAAATATAATTACATTATCTTTCACTTATTTTTCTTTTATTTACGTATATATTTCAATATATATTTATTGTATATTCTTATTTGACATGAATTTTATATTGAAAATGTTACATACGATATTTAAAAGAAGGCGCTCATCAGTGATTCGCATACTAAATATTGTCACATAAAGTTGAAAAAATATTTCAATTCCTTAAAAGTATGCGAAACATTGTTCATGCTTTTTATGGTTACTAATTCAGCTATTTAAATTTACACAAATTATACACGTTAATGTACGCAAGGATTTATCTATGTGTGTATGTGTGTGATTATGTGTGCTTGAAATCCCTATTACAAAGGATCACGGAATTTACCGCAATATTAAAAACTTAATGAAAATTTCAATTGAAAAATTATTAAAAAGTATGAAAAATTTTTTATGTTGAAAGTCAAATAAGTGTTTTCCAAATAAGTTAAGTGACTTGATTAATGATATAGATTTTACCGTTAACGTTGATAACTAATTTTTGCAAATTCATTTTAGAATTGGGGACCCCGAATCAAACTTTAATTAATTAACTTGTATTACAATATAATTCAACAGCTAGATTTATAATCGATTTATATTCGTGACTTGTGAATCCTTATTAGTAGGAGTACACCCAATTGAGCTTTAAACTAAAATAAATCGAAATTAAACCCATAAAGAATACGTTCGCGTGGAGCTTACACACATGCAATAAATTAAGGGAGACTAAGGCTATTTTGAACACTTTTTCTTTATTTGGCTTAAATCTTAATAAAAGTTAGTAAAAACTAAATTAATCTTCCTATTGCAGAGTTGGAAAGTTTATAAACCTACCTAATTGTAGAAATAATCATAAACTATTTTTTTATTTTTTTTTTTCTAATAAAATTTCAATTTATACGTTTGAATCGGTTCCAATTTGTACATGTAATTTAAATAAGACAAATCGAATTTGCCACGTCATGAAGTATTCAATTCATTCTTTTGTTAACTAATGAAATAATTTACCCACTTTTACAGCTTTTTTAATACGTTTACAGAAATAATAATTATTTATAATAATTCATAGATGCAGTACGGCAATTTAACTTTTTTGCCTTAACTTGCTGTCTAATTTTGGTTCTATTTTCGAATAAATGACTCTTCTTAGATTTTTTATTATACTTCAATTCCTTTTTTTTAACTTCTTTTATTCAAATGTTTTTTCTTAATTTACGTATTTTTATTTATTTTTTCATTTTCCTTGAATATTTTCTTATGATATGTGAATGATCATGATTTCAAATTATTATGTTGAACTACTTTTGTTATTGAATTTTTTGAAATCCCGTTTTCTTGAAAAGCTTTACACAGTTTTTCTGATTAATAGAAAGACAATTTTATCTGATTAAAAGAGCTGAAAAGCCGTTAACTAAAATTAGCCTAAGGGTGCAAAAAATATGCAACTGGTAATAACTATACTAAAAATATACTTTCTAGAGCATTAGAGTAAAATATCCAATTTTACTCATACTATAAAGCGCGCAATGGTTTCATAAATATAACATAATTTTCATAACTTATATATATATATTATTTTATATATACATTATTTCACCTTCATTAATAATCATCATTCACTATCATAATTAATATACATGAATGTTAAAGCTACTTAACCTTCATTAATAATCATAATTTACTATCACAGTTAATATACATGAGTATTAAAGCTACAAAAATTCTTATACAAAAGCACAGCTGCAGTTTATACAATACTCAATTGATCCCTGTTCAATTTAGCCCCAGTATCCCTTACAACTTGCAGATAAATTATAAAATCACTTCTATTTGTTCAAAAGATACTTGGGTGTACTTTGATACGCGTGCATGTATAAGTGCATACTTGAAAAAATGCGCGAGTGCATGAGAGTGCGTGTGTATGATCGTGCGTGTAAAAAATCTGTATGCATACATACATATATAGATATATTCAATCCAATCCACTTCTTATAGTAAGGTGTTTGAGAGTTTCTCTCAAGGTTTACATTGGATTTTTTTCCAATCGAATTCCTTCCCTTCATTTACAAATTGAAAACAAAATTTTTACTTTGAGCGAACCCGGTAACCGTCACGAATTACCTGCGGAACCGTATCATATCGAAACATAAAATCACTAAAATTAATAAATTAATGCGCGTTTTTATTATTTTCTTTGAACAAGTAGCATGAAGAAAGTATTATTATTGACTGATTATAGAACAATCGATACTTCTTCTATACATATACATACGATGATGGAAGATCCTGCATGAAGATCTTGAGCCGGTTCTACGGTTGACTTTTTCGTGCTCTTCCTGTTTTTTTTAAAATTTCAAAATTCACATCTACGAACAATACGAAGACTGATAATTGTTAACAATGATTTATTCAACATGTTGTATGCATTGACTACATAAATTGTCCGTGACAAGGCGTAAACAAATACGATCAAAATTTGCTCCTAAGCACTTGTACTCTATCAGAAGTTGTAGGATTTCCCGGATTATTTTTTATCGTACTGAAAATTTGTTTTTAAATTTACGCAGAACAAATTTGCAGAAAAATTGTAAACTTACAACATATATATACGAATTGCGGTTACAAAAAAAAACTTAACTATCTACATTTTCGAAATTTCTGTTACCAAGATATTCAAAATTGACCTTAAGAGAAAATGAAGCACGGTGTTTAAATGCAAACAAGAATATAATTTTGCCAGAAATTTGTTGTAAAGTTTTATTTAACTATAATACAAACAATTTACAACAAGTTAATTGGTTCGCGCATTCGAGAGGATTAGTAAACAGCTTGCTTCATTTACCACAAGTCATTGCTGATTGGTTTTAAATGCAAAGAATGCTTAAATCATTTGGCTTGTTAAAGCCTTTTGTATCGACTAATTGAACGTGTATACGCTTTCCTCTCGTCGAGGCCCTCTTGACAAAACGCATGTACGTACGGGTGCACTAATGGCGAACAGCAAATCGTTTGTACATTTATATGTCAGTTTAAATTTTTCGATTTGCTCGTTCTGCCCAATCAAAAATGTCTATTTTTTAAATTTACTTGTGTAAGCGTTAAGGTATAATTATTTTGTAATACTTATTTTTATTCTGTACGTTGTCGATCACTTTTTATTTCACGATCGTTTGACTAATTGGCACAAGTGTAAAGTCTTACTTTATGTTTATTGTATTTTCGTCAAACGTATCACTTACATGTGTCACCATGTCTGTTTAAAATTACCATCGCGTTGTACCCACCCACCTACACGTATAAATATGTATAATGCATATAGTTTGTTAAACATCTATATCCTATGAGACTTCATTCGTGTATCTTCTCTTGTGCTTCTGTCCGCCTTAATTTCCCGAATATTTTTGTTACTTTTTTTTTTAATTTTTTTTTATTTTACTTTCACACGAATCTTCCATTATCTTAAATTTAATTGGACTTATTAATAGGTATTGTATTTCTCCTTTATTTATAATGAAGACTCTTGTACTGTATAGCTATATATTGGTACTACTATACTATTTTACTCGTTTCGACTTTCTGGTTCTCTAATTCATTGCCTTACTATAAGGATTGGACTGAAGATTTGTGCATCGTATATGTTTATTTTTTTTCTCTCCTTTCTATTTGCAAATTCTTTTCTTTCTTACTTAATTTGTGTACATATATATAAAATAAAATAATATACACAATACGTTCGCACTTAAGTAGAAAACTTAAGCATGAATAAAATGTCAGAATGCTGCCAATATATAACACGTAGCATGATGTACTAATATATCACGTTTTTTTTTTATTATTATTTGGCCGATAAACATTTTGTTAAGCTGTGATTCGTTTTACATGTATCGTTTTGACTTTTTATTTACGGCTCATAAACAAGCTCATACATATTCGCAGCTGCTTGTGGAACTGGACTATTTTGTTATTTATTTTTTAAATTTTTCTTATAAATTGTTTCGAGACATCACGTATCACTTTAAATTGTTTTGCCCTTCATATACATATTGCATAAAATTTTTCATCGTTTATTACTACAATCATCTGTATTCCCATTTCTATTCAAAATATTTATATATAATTATACTCGATTTAAAAACTTTAAGGCATTTAAATTTAGGTATCAAAAAGCTGGTATGTGGCCTGTAAGTTGACTCGATTTTTAAATCGTATGTAACATAAAATGATCCGTTTAAGTAAACTTTTTTACAATTTCTATATTTTAAACGTTTTTCAAATGTGAAAACCTATAACTTGTAAATTTTATCTCTCTCCATGTACATAAACAATTTCTCTAATACTTTATAATACTTGTTAAAACTAAAAAATCTATTCTCTAGCTTAATATATCTACAAAAGGTTTATTTGAAATCAAAGTACGTGCACTCCTAGGGCAAAATCGTTTGTACAACACGGGCCGAGAGTTATTATTTTCATCTTTTTTAAACGTTTGCTTTTTGGTGTTTTTGTTTTGTTTTAAGTTGACTAATACTGGACAGCGCTCGATGCCAAACGTAACAGAGTCCCAATCGGGTACTGACTTGTAACACGTACCACGCACAATACGTAACCTCGACGCAGGTAACTAACAACCCTTATTTGTTATTATTTAATTTTTTTCGTAGTTTTTAAGCTTCTTTGATGGCTTGCAGCTGCGTCGGAGATTATGATAAAACACTTGGATAATAAATATGTTTGTTGTGCGATAATTAGTGTGACTCGATGCATGTCTGAGTTCACGTAAAAACACAATGTTGCATGTTACATATACTCGTCTTAGTTTTAGTGTAATAGCGTTAAGCAATGCCTAATGTCCATAATAAATTAGTGTATCTTTGCATAATGTATATATGTATTTGAATGACAGTGAATCAATGTGGTTGTCAAATATATGTGATAAAAAAGCAAGTCTTGTATAATGCCTTTATTAATTTATAATAACTAGATTAATTTATTAATTACACTACCGCAAAGAGCCCATAAATAATATTTATTTTAAAAGATTTTGAATCTACTTTTCTTACTACTTTAATTGATTAAATAAGAAAAAAATAGAATTGGCCTCTTTGCAATAGTTATAACGTATGCACGTACGTTAATTACAGACTAATTTTCAAAAAAAAAAAAGAAAAAAAATTAAAAACCAGAGACAAGCGAGAATTCCACTGCTTAAAATTGCAATAAAATACTCGAATAATGATGTAAATATCGAAAATGTTGAACGAGTCTGTAAATAGAAGCGGCAATGTTGGGTTCTCCGTGTCCCTGGTTTATCGTCGGTGCCTAGAGAGCCAGAGCCGCACAGAGTCACCGAGCTCTCTCCTCACACATCTCTTATCTTTGTTAAAAACTTTTTTATGATCTACCTGTGTATATTTGTCTGTTTGTCCGTGTCTGTCTGGGTGTGTTTCGCAACAGCAGGCAGCTGCCCCCGTGCCAGCGGAACGCACTCTTGTGGGCTCAGCGCTCATCTCTGGGGGAAGCTGCGAGTCTGCCGAATCATCACACTGCGCCGGCGGCCATACCCAGCGTCCGGAGAACGCACTCGACGCTCTGCTAGACGAGCTCCAGACCTTCAGCCGGCCTGCCTCCCAGCTCTCCCAGGTCTCCAGCACGTCGACGCAGCCGCCGATCCACCTAGCTGAGCTCGGCCGCTCGGCCAGCGGCGCCCTCCTCACCACCTCGTCGCTCGGCCGCGCGCCCAACATCGCCGAGATCGGACGCAAGGGCAGCGTCGACTCCTCCTGCCTGAGCCTGCCACAGCCGGGTGGCACGCTCCGACGTCTCCACTCGTACCCCTCGAGCTCCGACACCGACACCTCGCCGCCCATCGGGCCCAAAATCGCCGCCACTGCTGCTGCCGCCGCTTCGACGCAGGAGGACGGCAACGAGGCGCCCCAGATGCCGCCGAAGCCGCCGCTGCCCGAGCGCAACGCCGAGCTGCTGCAGTTGGCGAGCGTGCGCCGCGTGCCGCCGCCGCCCCCGCCTCGCACCAGCTCCAGGTCGCCTCTCGCCAGCCCCACCAGCCCCCAGCTCCCGCCGAGGAACCCCTGCGCGCCAGGTGGGACTCTGCGCCGCGGTGTCGGCCGCAACGGCGGACCAGTGCCGCCGCTTGTCAAGGCCTTCTCCGAGAGCAACCACAAGCCGCCGGGCAGCGAGCCCCAGCCGGCGCTCATCAACAACAGCGTCATCCTGTCGACGAGCAACTCGAGCTCCTGCGAGAGCGTCAACTCGCAGGAGGGACTGCAGAGCAAGAAGGAGCGCCAAGAGCAACTGGAGCAGCGTCACCAGGAGCTGCTGCGCAAGCAGAAGGCCCTGCAGGAACAGTACGCGCGGCTCCAGCAGCTTCAGCGTAACGCTTCGGGCTGCACGGCGAGTGTGCCGCCGGCACCCCCGGATCTGCTCAAAAAGACCGGCAGCGAGAGCAACCTCCTGGCTAAGATGGGACTTGGCCTCAGCACGACCTCGGGTTCGCTCACCAGCTTGAGCAATGCCAAGCCCAATCAGACGATCGTCAGCAGCCTGTCGTTACCGCGCAACAGCACCACCATCTCGGCAGACGGCGAGCCGGATAGTACAGCGCTGAGCGTCACCACCAATTCGACCACTACCAGCAAGGTCTACGAGACGGACATTCTGTGACCGGAAACGAGCGTCGCACTGGTGTTGTTATTGCTGCTATCGTTCGCATTGGAGGATCGCTCCTCTCATTTCAATTCGTACAGTTGGTACGCGCGCTTGCCTCGTGTTGGCTGCTCGTCGTCACAGCGCCGTAAACGTCACTCGAGCCTCGCTCTGTACTTCCCCGCGCTCTGGACTCGGGATATGATAAATGTTCGTACGCGAGATGACTTGATCTTTTTCACGCACGCATTTGACGACACTTATCAAAGCCATGTATGAGTATGTTGATATATCGACCAAGTACTGACCGAGCTATTCAAATTCTTAATATGAAATCAGTATTATACAAATGTCGAGAGATTATGTGACCGAATAATCGAAGTAAAAGAAAAAAAAATCGTAGAAGGTAAATTAATGAAATACATGAAAAATCGCCGACGAGTTTTAGGATCCGACTCGATCTGAAAGCTAATTACTGTAATCATTCTAAATAAAGTAATTCATTATAACGGTAAGGTAAACGACATAATGAAACCCTCATTTTTGGCTGTATGACTTGTAGCATCAATCGTCACGCATTTCTGAGCGCACTCAATAAATGCGTGAGTCCCTTTTTGGACGTATACACACTTAACTTATACACATAAACTCGTGTGCCCTCACTGTCCCAGTTCCTGATAAGGGCACAATTTCTGATCAAAGTTACTGAACAAGTTTGTGTATACAATTATAAGTAATAATTAGAGAGTGGCTGTTTTCTATTAATATAATTATTTTACGTTTTTTGATGGCGCCTTTCGTTAATGTAATGATAAATAATGCAGTTTTTAGATAACCAATGACTGTAAAGGTATTAAAAGTCCCAGTAACTTTTGAAGATTGCGATTAATCAGGAATACTTTCCTGATTTATATGCTATTTTCTATTTTAATTACAATATTTGTAATTTTTATGTATAACAATGAAAGATAAATATATATTTTTTGTACGATGAATGATATCGATTTAGAATTTATTATTTTCAACAGCACTTAACTGATCAGAAATTGAGTCCATGACTGTAATTCTTTATAAATCGACGTGCAACGAGCAAATTTTTCGATACATTTGTTTCTTTCGATTATGTGTCAAAAAATGCGTTAACATTTTTCGGGGTGTTACGTTATATAAATTTTTCATTATAAAAACTTTTATGCGGTTTCACGCAGCCATCGGAAACATTACCGGGAAATCCGTCTATAAAGTGGACTCGTGCAAGTATGTTAACATAAAACATACGTCTAATAGACGTCATGGTGATGGTAGATTAAAAAAAAGTAGAGAGAGAGAGAAAAAAAAAGAATCTTCAACCGTTTTTATTGCCGAATGAAAATTAACGTTTCTGATGCAAGTGCCGAGTTTATAAATGTAAACAATATGAACTGAGTGAAACGAGCTATATTATATATACATGTCGAGATAAAATCTTTTTTACAGGAACTTTTGGAAATGCCGACTGTAAACTCATTTAAATAAATACTCAATAATCACAATTAAAGACATGTAAGCACTCAAATAAAATACGCATATTAGAAATTCTAACAAAGGTAAAGCAAGATAATAATGGATTAGTAATAATTATCATTACAGCGTACGTTGAATATATTAAAATGATGTGCTGTACTTGGAAGCTCTGGCAAATAGTATACTAAAGTTCGCTTTGAACATCGATCGATCCATATAATAAATTATTCAAATGAGAGTCTTTGAAAAATGAAGACCAAAGTCCCTTTAAAGAAATATCAAAATAAAATTTTACAAAATGAACGTACAAATTAATTATCTTGCATCTTCATTAAATTTTTGTAACAGTAATGTGTCTTTTCAATTAACTCAATTTGCGGCGTTGTTTGTTTAATACTTACGTTTTTGTGTTAAACATTAAACTTTATCTATTTACTTGTAAATTCATATACGTGCACTATTATACATCTCATAATAAAAAAATTTTATACTTAGAGTAAAGAGAAAACAATGCATGCCATTTTTATTAGAAAAAGAACTGAGAACTTGATAAAGTAACAATCATACGGATGCCAAAATATAATAAATATTATACAAATAATAAGTAAATAAAGTACGAGTCGAATTGCTGAATATCATAAATCATAAAAATTATAATAAGAAAGAGAAAAAATAAATAAACGTGGATACAACATTTACTTATCCCATTGCGGCATTGTTTTTATATTATTGATAATATTGCACTTCTTTATACCTTTATATATCGCACTTACCCGAGATGATAAGATTCAAAGTAGAGAGGTCAAAAGAAATATACCGAGCGACTATTTCGTTATCTGTTATATGTACATATATGTGTGTATACAGTCAATTTTTACTCGGTGTGTATAATGTAAACTTGTATTGAGAAGTCAGAGTTGTTAGACATAAATTTACTAAATATTTTATTCGTCATAGATTTTCGTTAAGTGGCTAAAATCTTTCTCTATGTAGATTTTTATAAAATCGTACCGTAAAACTTATAAATTAATTTCAAGCGAAACTTATAAATATATATAGTTATTAATTATATATACTTAAATAATTGCGATGCATTTTACCGTATTTTATCAAGCTGTTGTATGGATGAATTGTTGTTCTCTTCATGAGCCATCGATCACTTAATACTTACATCACGACTCGTGCGAGAGCAATCGATCCTCTTTGATAGCACAAGCACTTTGCAAAAACCCCGACAGTAGTTCAACGACAGAGTACGACAGAGTGCGTTACACCGAAACTATAATATTTCGGCTAACACAGAAGTAGAGACACGTGCTCAATAAATAAATTATCAATTTATTCGATTGTATACCGACAAATTTTGCGAAAACATTTTAAATTACAGAGGATCCAAATATCACAGACATTTTCGCAAACACATCGGTCTAATACTTAGCCTTGTCGCCTATATGATAATATATTGACTGTTCATACATATGTACATATATACACATAGTACAATATTATACACACAATGAAGTACAGACCTTTATATGTAAATATATATTGAACGTTTTAGCAGACAATTTTTATGATTTTCAATATATATTTCTAATTTTTTCTATACTAAACAAGTCCCTTTGCAATCTTTTTCGATTGAGCCGCGCGAGGCTTGAATTTACATACACGAATGTGATTTAACAAATTTCGACCACAGTATTGAAAAAAGAAAAAGTACAGCCTTTGATATGAACGTTAATTATTACTGTACTAACGTGCATTCTGAAGAGTATAGTTAATAATGTGGTTGCGTTATGAGAATAATATTACTAAACAGACTATTTGATTTAGTAATATCCTATAATGTAATTCAATACGAGTATGAGAACCCCTCCTATCCCTTGACGCTATGTGAACATTATTATCGCATCTAAAACACACTTTTAGACCAATGCACTTTAGTCTTTTTTTCAATAAAGTAAAGAGTAATGGTATTAATTACAAATTCCAGTTGGTATTTTACTTGCTAGTACGAGTTTGTCAAATAATAATTTCAATTTAAAAATAGATCATGTGATTTTTAAAAACTATGTTATGAATTGAAACAAGAATATCTTGAATTAAAATCCACTTTATTATGTCACCTGATTTTATAAAATGTTTCTTTTCAATAAGCCAATTGTAGAATAAAACTTTGAATCAATTTTTAACGTAATACAAAAATAAGAAATCAAAAATAAAAATCAAGTTGTTTTTAGAAAATAAATTTGACGATTGAAATAATAGTTTTATTTAATTTTGTTGATATATTGCATTAAAATCATTAGAAACTTTTATCAGATTTTAAAACTAATAACCGGTCTATTTAAATTAGAAAGATTTTTTGAAAAATTGTCGTTAATTTTAAATTTGTTTTTTTATTTTGCCTTTTTACATTTTTCTCTTACTTTTTGAGGCCACAAAAATATAAATAATAAACTTTTATCCCCATTTAGTCCCTTCCTAATTTTTTAATCTCTCTCTTATGCAAGGACACGCATAAGTGCGTGCCAATGTAAATACTCATTCATGTTACGATCAAGATGGCGTCGTAATTTTTGCGCGACTTTGGCCAAGCGACTTTTACAACTAATGTACCACACCATCACTATCTACGCTGAGTTTCTCACGTGGTTACTATACAATTACTATTACTGCTACTATCATTAATACCTACATTATTGCTACTATAAATTACTATTATCATCATTCTAATTATCACTAGTGTAATGTTTCCCGATGGTCCTGTACGCCAAACTGAATTGACTTGTTACATTTGTAAATGTTTGTAAGTAATATAAAATAAAATGATTAAAGACCTTGAGTAATAATTATAATAACACTATAATAATATTAATAATAATAATAATAAAATAAAAATGATAAGTATGTCTTTTTATTTGTTTAACGCCTCTTTCCTCGACTCCTGAGTTAACACATTCATCTAGAATTCTGCATAACTGCATAACTTTTCTCTTATACCTATTCAAAGATTTAAAAACAAATGAAATTTATAATCTACCAAACAATATATTCATATATGTAAAGATATTTTGAGTAACATTCTAAATGTTAAACTTTACTTAAAAACTATTAACAGCTTAATCTGTTGGAAGTTTTACTCGAATTAAATTTGAGCAATATCAAAATTTAGATTGGTTTTGTAACTTAAATTTAGTATTAAGGTAAACTTTTGTATTTGAGTCTTTTTTTCCATTATTATGAAAGATTGTGTGTATAAATAATAAGTAACAATAAACAATTTGTGACAGTATTATTTTTGAAATGTAAAAATAACAATTTTTTTATTAATACCTGTTTTTGTTTTTTATAGAGTGTTGGGACAAGATGCCACAATGTATTTTCTATATCTATATATATTTTGCATAACTGGTATCTTACATAAAAACAGTTCTTAAAATTTATTTTCTATTGTGAAAATAGTGTATTAAAATATAATATTTACGGTTACTAAAAAAATGCGTGATTTTTCGTTATTTTTAAGTTTCTTGCTATAATTAATTTTTTTTATTCCGTGTGGCATTTTACTCCACCACTTTCAAATATAATTTTTTAATGTTATTAATTGTTAACTAATTAAAGCGATACAAAAACTTATTATACGTTTAATAGTTTATTCTGTTCTTCACTAAAGTTGTATAAGCTTAGTTTACCTAGTTCCCTAGCGGAAATAAAATAAATGCTAGAAAATGCTAGTAGCTGCTAATAGCTATTAATAGCAGCTAATAATTGCTAATAACTGATAGAAAGTGCTAATAAGTGTTGATTACTATGGAAATTATGACACCAACAGCAGCTATTAACAGTTAACAGTAGTTATTAGTAGTTACTAGCAGCTATTAGCAGCTACTAGCTGTTTCTTGCAGATATTTAAATTTTTTATAACTTGTATACAAATTTTGTATGTATGTCAATTAAATTTTTGCCACTAGCTGTTCATATCTGCAAAAAGCTGCAAAAAGCTGCTAATAACTGTTATTGACTGTCGTTAACATAATTATTTTGGTGTCAAAACAAAATTACTTTTTCAAAAAAATTTTACCAAACAGGTAGTAACTGCCAATAGCTGCTAACAACTGTTAGTAACTGCTAATAGCAGCTAGCAGCCGCTAATAGCTGCTGTTGGTGTCCAAAGAGCGACCCAAAAAAAGCTTAATTTTTCGCCCCTTTGTGAGACCTCGTAAATTTACTCCAAATGTGTGTCAAAAGGTCATCTATAATGAGACTTGAATCGTCCATGACTTTTAGATTGAGGCTACATTTCATTTTGGAGTTTCGGTTGATTAAAGATGTAATTTTTAGATAGATTGTTAGATCGATGTTACACCGCTAAAAAAATAACTTT
>JAPYZB010000651.1:0-18958 GCA_030522745.1 Eupelmus kiefferi | reverse complement strand
ATGTTTGATTGATTACATTCTCAATATTTTAAGCGTGTTTCTGTGATTTCGATGTCAAGTTGAATTTGAAGAAAATGTGCGGGGCTGTTCGCGACATAACTTTATGTCCTTGCGTATTCAAAACGCGTACAGCTTGGCTGAGCGCAGCGAAGTCTGAAATCGGCTTTCCCAATTACTTTATAAAATCAAATTACATCGATGTCATCCTATACACTCGTGCAGATTTTACTCGTATCAGAATTTAAACGGATCATGACCTAAATTTGACTAAAACGCCATCAGTTTCAAAATTAATGAGCTCTGGTAATTGAATAGAGCCTGGTTGGTGGGTGAGCTGCACTTTGGGCATGTAAATCCCACCAAAAACGCGTCACACGTAACTGCGCTCCATTGAACTGAGGAATTACTCTGACTACGCCGCGTTAACACGAAAAATAATTATGTACTTAGCTAGTATTAAATTTTAAACGACCCTACCGCGCCAAGCAAGTTATATTGTCATTGTGAAAATTGGATGTACAGCTGGAATTAGAAGTTGCAGTAACGATTTGGTTCTGTGAAATGTTATATCATTAAAACCCACAAAATATTCATTAAATTCAACTTAAAATATAATAACATTATCATTTGATTATTATCTTTATCTTTTATAATTAGAGAAGCAATAAAATATGATTGTGAATTTAGAAAATCCGATATCATTTTAGTAAGTGATTGAAAGCTCAGCCTAAAACTCGTAATGAATTTTTACATTAATTGACGTTACGAAGATTTTGAATAATATTTTTTTTAAATTAAACTAAATTTAAACTATAAGATTAATCACCTTGAAAAAATCGGAAGAATTGCGATGGTACGTGGTGGTGGGGCTAGGACTACTGCACAAACTTGAGCTCAATGGCTCCGGAGGTGTTCTGCTCTGATGATGTTGCTGTTGCTGTTGATGTTGCAGAAGCAGGTCGTCGTCGGCGACAAGGGCATGGGCGCCGGACGAAGCGAGCACGCTACTATTGTTGGTAGTGATGCTCGAGCCAAGATCGAGCCTGAGCGAGCTCGACCAGTTGTCGTCGATATCGTCGAATACAACCACCTCGCCGTCGCTCACCAGCGACATGCTACCGGCGACTCCTCGACCCGGCGTCGTGTTGTGGTTTGATGACTGGTAACCCTGTAGAAATGCCAGCATAATTTTATTTGGATATATTTTTTTAAGATTTTAAAAAAGTTGTTTAAGTTAAAGTTCTATACATTTGTTCATTTTTTAAACTGATATACTATTGCAAAAAACTCATTTGCAAATATCTACATTATTCATTAGAAAGATAACAAGAGTATGAAAAGACTACAAGATTTATGAAAAATATAAAGAATATTTCAAAGAATATTTATGCACAAATAAAATATAACATTTTTATATAAATCTTTCAAAAATAATACAATATGTAAACTTGCATCATTCATAGATTTTTGTAGATAAACAATCAGAAAAGAAAATATTACTTTTTAATTGTAATACAACTAAAGCTTTAAATAAAAATGTACTAACCAATGTGTCTATGCAGTTTTTGGGCAGCCCATACTCAAGGTCGGTGATGCTTTTAGGTCTGACTACATTGTGCTCCACATTGTTACTATTCAATATTGAATCATAGTTTATTAGACGACTACTGCGATTGCTCTTTGGCGAATCGTAGTCCAAAATGGACTTGCTAGTGTTTCTTCGCACAGAGTGTACCTCACTAGAAAACACTGTCTCTGTCACCTCTCTGTGCATTCGCTGTCTTCTTGTTTCTCCACATCTATTATAAAATATTGTTGATAATTGTACTTTCTATCTTTTGTAAATTTATCAAAATATGTGTAACTTTTAATTTTAAAAAATTTTCATAGTTTTGTATAAAGCATTCATTTATATTATAAAATATAAATTAACCAGAAATGTATTTCAATGATTTGGTAATAAAAGTATGACATAAAAGCTTCAGAGACTGAATAATATTTAGAAAACTCACCGACTTCTCAATTCCCAAACACTTTGTCTATTTGGAGACTTGTTATTCTTCTTCAATGACAATTTGTTGTCCGACTGGCTGTCGTCATTAGTCAATGAATTAGAAGCAGCAAGAAAACGTGGCTTACGCGCTGCCACTTTACCCCGGCTCTGAGAGAAAACTTCTCTACCACCAGCTATCTCTATTATTCTGCAACAGAAAAAAAAATACAAAACATTGTAAAACTCACACTGTCTAACACAAACACAAAACTTAAAAAACAATCACATTTAATCAACAAACTTAATGCATTGCACACTTAACACTCTATCTCACTGCTCCAATAACTGAAGCACAGACAAGTCCAATCAAGCCTGTCGGGCTTAATTGTAATATCCTTCACTTGCATATGCAGCCGCTTATGCGAGGAAAAAAAACTAGGAAAAAGATTCCAAGCATCTGACATCATTGCCAGTCATAACAACAAACGTCTCCTCCTTTCGCCTGGCACAGATGTTTTCTCTTCCCTCCCATCTCTCCCAGTCTCTCTGTGATAACCTAAAAAACCGAGTCAGCAGCTCTCGGGCAAAATCGAAAATCTGCAACACGATAGGCGAAAGAAAAAAATAAGGCTCCTCGCAGAAGAAAGGAGAGCCGAATGGAGAAATTTATATTCGTGGGAACGAGGCGCTAACCTGCCAGGAAAACATATGCGGGCCCGTCGCCGAGCGGAATATATATTTCCGCTTTTTCGAGTCCCTCGTCCGTCTACCTTTCGGCCGGGATTTCCGAAAATCCGAGCCGGAAAACGAATATTTGCGTTACTATTTTTCTTTTTTCAAGCAGGAAAAAAATTTATTTGTATCTCCCCATATATACATAGATAACGCATGCATATATACACACATACAATACACGCATGACATTCGAACTCTCGCGTCACTGCCGCCAGGCAGCGCTGGCTGTGCTCTTCTTTTTCGCGGCGCGCTTATATATGTATATATATAGTGCGCTAACAACGCATAGATGAGAGCAACTTTTATTTTCGCTCGGGCCGGGCCTAAAAATAGTCCATTGTCGTGCGCGGCTTGGAGTTCTGCCGTTGTTTAGATTCGCGGCTCTCATGGAAGCGCGACGATAGCCTCGCAAAGGCAGCTTTAAAGGATCGTTAACCTCTTCAACTTTTATTCGCGCTGGTGTAGTCGCCCCTGGCACAAGCCAGTCTCTCTCTCTCTCTCTCTCTCTCTCTCTCTCCTCGAGTTTGTAATATAGGTGTATGTATTCGAGCGAGGACGACGACACTACACCGGTGTGGCTCTCTGTGTGTGTGTGTGTGGGGGGAGGGGGGTAATCGACGAGCGAAGTGGAGAGAGCCGCAAGTGAAACGAGTCAATATTTGGAATTACACAAGTTAAACATTTGCACGAGAGAGTCGCGAAATTACGTGAGTCAACGGTAAATCATAAGAATTATGCGTTTTATGGGAGTGTTATTTTTGATTTAAGGAGAGTCCGGGGAACGATTGCGGATGGTTTTTTTCTTTATTTTGAGGGCTTGATTGTGGTTTGCTTTTTGGCTCGTTTTTGGAGGTGTTATTTACAGGCGAATATGCGTATGATGTTTGAAGTATTATAAAAGGCTTTTGGAAATGGCTGACATTTTTAATTCGTTTAGTTTCATTGTTTAAATATTGGCGAAAAGTTCTGATAAAATAATGTAGAGATAGATCAATATTTATTGTTTGTCAAGTTACCGTTTAGCAATTTTGATTCTTTTTTTTATGAATTTTATTGTTTATCTAGCACACAATTATAACTTATTTATTGTTATTGTAATTTAATTTGTGCTTTTTACTGGTAAACTGGTTTGCACATTTTATTTTTATTTCAATACCTTTTTTTGTAATAAAATTAAAAATAATATAAGCAAAAAATTTATTAGTATAAAGTTCAAAAATACAATGAAAGTAAAAAAATGTTTGGTTCATGTGCTAAATAAACGATAAAATTGTTCAATTAAGCAAAAATATATAATGTGAAATATAAGTAATGTTTCTTTACTTCTAAGAGAGCTGACTTGATGGAACAAAGTTAAAAAATTGATTATTTTACCTATTTATGTGCGTTATGTATACAGCGCGCGATTTTTAAGAAGTGTTATAATACTGTATATATTCAAAGGGATATTTGCAACATTATATAATTAAATGTAATTAAATAACATGAAAGTCGGAACAGAAAGTTTTGCGAAATGCTAATATTATAACAATTAAGAGATTTTTAAAGATTTCAGAATAATGGAAGAATTTTTAAAGTAATTTTTTTGATAGTTAGTAGTATAGTGACATTTTTAGACACACAAAGTGACTTTTTTAGTTAGAACTAAAGTATTATAAACAATTATTTAAACAGTACATGAATTATAAGCTTGTACAATTTATAAAGCAGCATAAAATGTTCGACAGCAATTTTTGTAAATATTATAATATGACAAAATTGATTTTTATATTCAGAATTTTGTGAGTATTAATCTCTTTAGAAAGTTTTCAAATATGTCTATAGATGTTTTAGAAATAATCCGTATAAAGTTTCGATCTCGCATTATGCTTTTCATAGAGGATTTCTATAGAACATTATATCAAAATTTGATCCTAATAACTAATATAATGAGATTGAAATTATTAATTTAAAGACATAACAAAGAACTAATTGTTAAATATAAATTAATTATTGAATAAATCTATTTTTTGAAATCTTATTTTACGAAAGAGTCCTGAAAATATCTTTAAATAATACGCTATCTTATTAAAATTAAGAAAATTCGATGTTTCAAGAGATCATATTAGTTCTTTAATGGAGTAAAAAATGAAGTATTCATATAGGTATACTCAATGTGAAGATATTTAAATAGAATTTTTTAAAATACTGCAATCTCATTAATTTAATGTTAGTGATTTTTAAAACAATTCCATATGAACACTTTAAGTCAAGTATGGATTATTAATAAAACTTTTATATATGTGTTAAAACCCGGGAACGGTTGTATCTTAAAAGTATAAACTTTTTAATAACATGATTATTAGATTTAAAATTGACCTGATGTATCTTCAAACAAAAAAGAAATCATTTTCATTTTTTAGCATGCAATAAAGGTAAAATAATCGTTTGGAATAGTACTGTTTTGAATTACAAAAACGAAAGACACTCATACAACTAATTGAAATTGCAATAGTGGCTTTATAAAGCACATATTGATAAACTCTAACTTTCAATCTAAATAAGGATAACTAAAAACATTTTAAATATTTTATTGATATTATGATATTAACGTCTACAAGCGACTTGTAAGACTAACTCTTATAGCACTTTATTTACAATTTTATGAAAGATGTCTTTTTTATTTTTTTAATAAATTAAAATATCAATTTCTTTAAAAAATTTTTGTAAAAAATAAAAAAAAATAGAATTATAATTGTTTGACAAGTTAAAATTAACTATTTGAAATTATATACTATTTATTTTCTTCAACGCGAAAAATTCATAAACAGTTTATTTTAACAAATATCTTTTGTTATAATTTTATTTCATACTTGAAAAATGTAAATTAGAAACCGTATAAATAGTAGAAAATTTTACTAACGTAAAAATTATAACTAAAAATTCACACACAAAATTCGCTTGTCATAATTTTTTTCCTTTGCTGAAAATCGTACACAGTCGATCGCAGACTGGACACCTACGCTACTTTTTTTTAAACTTTCTTTTACTCGTTATCCTCTTTGAAAATTTTGATTGGTAGAGTTATTTTCACAATTTATTTTAAAATATTATAGGCTTTTGAACAAAGATCAAGTTTTCCCCATTAACTAATTAATCAATTTAACAAAAGCTACCTTACTCATCAAAAACTTAGCAAACCAATCGGAACAGTTACAACTTACAGAAACCCAAAAGCGACAACTTTACGAACCCAACTCCCTGTATTCTCAAGCAACCCAAACCCAACTTGGAATCGAAACTCAAATAAACTTTCTCTCAGCGCTCTAAAAAGCAGCTCCTCTTAAACCAACTTAAAAAAAAGCGCTAAATTCTCTGACAAAACAGCGCTCGAAACGCGCCTGAGTGCAAAGGTCTCCCCCCCTCCTCCTCCAACAAAAGCGTATATACCTGCCGTAAAAAAAAAGAAAAGAAATCTACACCCAGCCCTATAAAGAGACTCGCGCGTGCAGAGAAACGCACTCTCGCATTCCTTTGCACGTTTCGTTAGCCAAAGGGTTTTTGTTTAGCGCGAAAACAAAGAGGAGAACCGCGCGCGCGATAAACGGCGCGTTATTTTGCCTCCTCTCTCCTTTCTCTCTCCCTATATATATCGCTCACGGAAAGAGGAAAACAGCCGCAATAGAATTTCATCACGCTCCCTCTTCCTCTCTCACTCGCGCTTTCTCTCTCTCCCTCACCCTCTAGATTTCGCGCCAGTGCGAATTTAGGTCGCGCCGCAATTTCATTGACGCTCCGAGAGTGAGAGAAAGAGAGAGAGAGAGAGTCGAACGAGGGACAATAACGCCGAGCCGGAAGTCGCCTTCTTTTGTGTCTTCCGTGAATTAAGTGCGAATAGCGAGTCTTTATATGAGTGTATGTGAGTGCGTGGGTGTGCGAGGGTACGAGCATAGTGTTTCGAGAGATAAAATTGTATGTCAGAGAGCGCGAGAGGTAACGGCTGCGCGATGAGCTTTTCTGTGGGATTCCTCGTCGAGGATTGAGGTTGGCTCGGGCTGGACTTGGGACTATTCAAAGAGAGAGATGATTTACGCGCTCCGGGTGTGAAATACCTGCGGTTGATGCGACCAACGGGTGATCTGCTGAGAAATTGTTGAAGGAAAATAGCGAGTTTAAGCTATGCTTTGAACAAATTAAGTGAAATTGGTTTGGTTTTTGAGCTTTTTTTGGTTGAAGTTTATAGTAGCTTTTATATATTTTTGATTCAAAAAGGTATTAACACTGGAATTTCATTTTTTCTTAAAAAATCCAAAGCTCTGAAAATCGCCTTATAAAATAGATCTCTCGAAAGCTTCGTTTTTAATACTTTTATTATTTTTAAATTTTTATACTGATTTAATTAACAGAAAACTGAATTTTCGGTAGAAAATCAAAGGTATTCCAAACTCAGCCGAGAAAGGACGGAGACGACAATACACTTTTAATTAATTAATTAATTACAATTATATCAAAGAAGAGAATCGTTACGGACACTTCAATTTATTTGAAAACTTTGATTGCACGTTATGAGTGTTTATTCGAGAGCATCTGCAGGAGTTTTCCAAAGGGGAAACGCGCAGAAGGTCGATAACTTGATTTTTCGCTGAACGTTGCAAGGACTCCGATCCATTAATCAAATAAGAAGAACAATCCCCGATCTTTTATCGAGCCATTCTAATTATGCCAACTAGCCTTTTCTGTAGCTCTAATCAAATTACGCTATTATATACTTGATTCGGTAACGATTACTTTGATTAGTCGTAAATGTTTTTGTTTTTGTTTGATTTGAACTGATAATTTATAGTTACTGCGCTTTTTTCCTTGACAGAAAGCGAATAAGTTGGAAAAAGTTGTTAGCTTTCTTAGAGAACTTTTTGTTAAAATGTTGATATTTAATTTTATTTCTTTATAAGTCGCTGAACTCAGTAAACTTAAAACAATTATCTAGAGCAAGAAATTGGATTATCTCGTACAGTTCTCCAAGTAGTAACACCACTGCAAAATTCAGCCGTCTGTTACTACTGCCTCGCGTTTTAAAGCGCGTTAATTCAATTTCCTCGAAATGCAGCAGCAAACTTAAAATATTATTTCGTTCGACTACATTAAAAAATTAAAAAAACACGATAATACAATTTAAAAAACATTACAGTACGTCTCGTATAACCTTTGTTATTGCAATTTTTAACGAATCTTCGGTTGCATTCATCACCGCGGCAAATCACATTTATCCGCGTGTATGTACAAATTTTTTGCCCGCGGGTACCGAGAAAAAGCTTTCCGAATTGGATATTTTTACGCAGATTCCATTGTTCTTTTTTTTTCCCCTCGCAGCATGGTTAAAATGCAACGGATATCGCGCTGCAAAATAAAGTTTCGATGTTTTTTCGCGTATACGTGATGCGTGTCTCTGGACATATGAATGTTGTTGTCGTGGCTAGGAATGGTTTAAAATTTCATAAAAAAGCAATGACGGTAAAAATCTATTTTTCGTAAACAATTTTTTTTCGTTTAGAGCAACTGACTCGAGCTTGCGCCTATCAAAAATAAAATCAATATTTTACATTAAATAGTACGTCGATTTTTCTGGTATCATTCAGGTGTATATTTTATTCATATTGGAAACGTCGATCAAAAAAGTTCATCGGAAAACAACCGGCTTTTATAGAAAAGGCGTTATACAGAAATTTTTTATGACTTGTTATTATTGGTGTCTAAAAAGTATCAGATGTAAAAATTTTAAACTTTTTTCTATAGATAAAAGAACTGCAGCCCTATACTTTACATCTTTTTGTAGTACTGTATCAAACACATTTTACGATTTTTATTTATTAGTGTATTAATCTGAGCGTATAATAGACCTCATCAAAATATATAACTTATTAAATACCTTGCTTAAGGAATAATTAAAAAAATGTTAAATGAAGCTTTGCACTCGTCATTTGAAAAAATATTGTTCAATAAATAAGCAAAACAGAGATTTCAACCGCATGTGAACTTTTCACCTTTGCTTTATTTGGACTATCGAAAAACTATTAATAATAACGCACCATCACCTAAAAGTATTTATACTCCTAATCCAATTTCAATTAGAAACATATATTTCTTTAAAATAGTTCAATTTAAAATTTCCAATTTACAGTAGAAACACGTTCCTATTTAAAATAATTACCGAAAAAAGACTATCTAAATTTGAGCGTGAAATTTAAAAAATTCTCAACACCTTCAACAAAAACTACCCTCATCAATCATCCAGCACCCAAAAATAAAAAAAAAACATCAAAAAACCATCACCGATACATCTCACCGTTCCACTCAACAACATCCCCAACCGGGAAAAGAGCTCGAAAGCTCGCAGCCGGCCTCAAAGAGAGGAAAATTGGCGCAACAAGGTGAAGGATATCGATGCCCCGGCGCTACCGTTCCGCTCTCGTCTTTGTATACATATTCGATCCCGGAGCTTTCGAAAGGTGTTTCTCGCGATACAATAACTTGAAAGAAGAAGGCGCCAGACAGCCGGCCCACCCCCGCCCACCGAGTCTTCATTCAAAATACGCGTCTATCTCTCGTGCTTGGCCAAAGACTGTGCGGAGCCGGCCCCACTCGAGGGACACTCGAGAAGAGGGCAATTGTTGAATGTACGGACGTCGATGGAGTAATATATTTTCGATCGATCTTTTAGTTATTCAGGCGGCGATCATTTTTCGAGGGCCTTTCCGGTTGTTGAAATAAAGATGGATGTTGGACGAGTATCGGGGCAGGTTGCTCTGGGTATTTTTAGAGTGATGAAGGGTTGGTGTGATGCTATTGTTTTGAGATGTTTGTGTAGCTGCGTGAATGTACTTTGCTAGAGATGATGAGGAAATTGTCAAAAAATAGACATTTTATAGTCTTGAATGGTAAAAATTGTAGCAGGGTAGTTTCTTGTACATTTGAAATTGTTTATTTATAACAAAGATGATTTATGAGAAAATTGTAGTGGGATAAGTAGTGACAGATGAAAATAGGCAGACAGTGACTTATCTCATATTCCTCAAGAAAATAAGCTATATATTTTAAATTCTTAGAAACTCCCGTTGTGTACGTTAATGTTGCTTGACTAAATTAGTTTCCAAAGAACTAAAAGTTCTAATGCCAGCGATCATCCTACTTCGTGTATGTTCGTATATACATATCTGAAATACAAGCCAGAAGTGTATTTCAGGCACGAGTTCTGAATTTATGTAGAATTCAATTATCTTGACTAAAAATCCAACAAGGGTCTAACATCCATAAACATTAATTAGCTTTCCTAAGCTGAAGAAATAAGAAATTGTATTTGTATGTGTGTTTCCTTTTATGTAAAGAAGACAAGACAAAGCTTTTTTCATAATGAAATCTACAAATTATAATATATAAAATGAAATACTTTAACTTTCAAACCAAACCTTAAAATCACGACTTTAACATGATTTTTTGGCTCTCTGGGTATAAAATATAGTTCGGTATTTGTGAGTAAATTGATTTTCCCGCCTTTAATTTTTTCCCTTTGATCGGGCAAAAATTGAAATAAATAACGAACTTCCATATTTGCATTCAAATCGACTATTTGAGTCTTAAGAAATTTATTAGAAGAGTAAAATGAGTTGTTTATTTTAAACACATCGTTAACTACTTGCAAGTTTATAGACAATATTTTTTTAAACAATCTATACCTTTTATATAAGTGAGAGTTTTATATAAAATAAGAAGTATTTAATCTTTCGTGTTTATAATAAGTTTTAGAATTTTTAATTGTAGAGTTTATATTGTGCATGAAGAGACTTTCAAATCAGACTATAATCTGTTTGCTTTGCACGGCAAAAACAAGGTAAAAGCTTTTGTATTTTATACAAATTGAAAGCAACGAGGATATTGTAAATTTTTGTTACTAAACTCTTTATTATTTTTCTATGGCTTTCTGAACAAGCTGTTATAGTATCATCATGTAGTACTTCAAAAAAAAAAAAAAAAAATTAATATTCCTTTTGTCGATTTTGAAGTAGTTGAAAAAGAGATAAATATTGTGTTTACAATTTGCTTGATTGGCCCTATATGCTGCTTTATTGGCTTCATTTTTCGATGCTTGCAGTATTAACGGTACAGAATTTTTTAGTTAAAAGACTTTTATTTTTTAAATAATACTAAAAATTTAAGCTTGTCGAAATCAAGTGTTCAATTTCTTCTAACATTTAAACGATGTAAATGGTAACCATAAATTAATCAACTGCCCTGAGAAAAAAATGTAGTTACTTTCAGCGGGCTTAATTGAATAAATTAAATTTTTGTTTAATCACTTAAACTTTAATTTCTTTTGAGAATTAAATTTTTTTCTCAACGTGGCAACCAAAACATCACGAGCAGAAGTAACCCACCTTCTTTCCAGATTCCCAGCAATCAAAATCAACCGTCACCCCATAAACCCAGCCATCTACAAAAACACTCACACACCCATCACCAAACATTCATCATCTCAAAAGAAAGAAACTCACCTCGAATCCCTCAACTTGTAGCTCCTGTCGCCCTTGGCCGAGGTGAGTATGTACACGGGACTGTCCTCCGGGCCGCTGTCGTCCTGCTGGGACTGCGCTTGCTGATCGCTGCCCGTGAGACTACCATAATGCGCCGGACCCGCGTCCTCGCTTCGGCCAGAGGCCGACGACGAGCTCGACGAGGAGGCGAGCTGCTGCTGGGCCTTGAGGCTCGCGTCGTTGCCGGAGGCAGCCTCGCTGCTGCTCGCCGCGGCGGCGAAGCTCGCCTGCCTCCGCGCCACCGAGCTCGACTTCTTCCTGCCATTTGTCCGCTTCCTACTGCACCTGCGACGCATATAGAAGCAGAATTGGATGGTTTAATGAGAGGAGTACGTGTCTTCTTGTATGGATGTTTGCTGGGTGGGTTTTTAAGGGTTGAAAGAGGGAGAGGCTTGAAAAGGCGACGGATTTTCATTTGTACTGCTATCGATTAATTCGTTTTTCTTTCGGCGGCGCAATATGATGGCGATATTGCGCGGCAATTTCGAACGCGGGAGCTTGCGAGAGCTTTTTTTGAAAACTTTTGAAGGTACACGAATGCCGACAATATTCGCCGAGTGGCCGCGCGCAATTTTCATGCAAAATGCGCAGCGTTATATCGGTCCGATATTGTTATGTGTGTACAGGGAGATATTGAGATTAAATTTTCTTTTATTAGATGTGTTGTTTTTGACCCTTGAAAAAGCGGGTCGGGTATAGTGAAAATTATTCGGGATTTAGCTTAGAAGTAGTTTGATGTTACGGCTAGTTTGACTTTTACGGAATGATTAAAAGGAAAATAATTAATGGCGTATACAAAGTTGGAGTAGCAGATAATTAGAGGTAATTAAAGAGTAATGATTTTATGAAACAGTAGTTTTTTATCATAATTATCAGTATTTTTGTGAAGAAAGTGCAGAACCGTTATTCTTTTTCCATTAACTTTTATGTTATTTAGTAGTGCACGTTGGAAACTTGAAAATGGCGCCACTTTTAATTAGCTAACAAAGTTTTTCTAATATTGTGTGGAACTTTAAAATAAATAGTAAGACGATTGAAAGATAAATTAATAAAAAGGGAATGAAACAATTATTAAAAACGTTTGCCATTGCAAAACTCAATATTATTTTGATTGTTTAATGCGAATCGAATTCTAAAACTAAAATTTGGGATAACAAAGAGAAGAATTCTTGTTACGATCTTTCATTTCTCTAAAAGCGAATTTATGTAAATGAGATTCGCATATAGCATAATAAAACGATTTTAACAATACATGTATTAGATACGTATTTAATTCCTACCGAGCTATTACATATTTGCAATTAAAAGTAAAACGATTTTGTATTACAAGTAAAACTACTTTATTGTTTACACAAATAGATAATTATCCATTGCTTTAATTAATTTAAATAATCACTGAAAATAATACAACTGTCATTATATAGAAGTGCTAGTATATTACCACAAAAGCTACAAATTTTTTGTTGCAATGAAACTAAAAAAACAATTTTTTTTCTCGCTCGTGTGATTACACGTATAAAATTTTTTCTCACTGATTTTCCGATGAACGTTTGACAGCTTCGCCAGCTAACAACTTCATCGAACCACGGAGAAACACGGCGTGCCTTTTTTTTCATTAAAATACCACTTAACCGTTTAACGACGTTTACTCGTGTCGACCCATTTTCCATGTGCGCGCCTGCATCTGTCGCGTATAAACACAACAGTTTTTCTTACACCATGCCAATCAAATGACGTGAAAAAAAAAGAAGAAAAAATAAATATGCACAGTTGGAAATTGATGAATAACAATTTAAATAACTGTTATTATATTTTACTGATTATGAAATTTATTAAACTTCGATTTGATATTTAATGTAAAATTGATTATATAAGTTTTAATAATCCAAAAAGACGAAAGAAAAGATTCGATAAACCTAATAACGAGGGAGCTTTGTTATATTTTACTTCCGAAATTAATGAAATGTTAATGAATCGGCTTTCAATCTAGCATTTCATGATTTATGTATTCTCACAGAAGATTCTTCTTCTTTGTTCACCTAATCTCATTAATCATATAATACGTAAACACAAAATACCTTCCGGCACATATCTGATTAATAATTAATTCCGTAAATAATATAACGTTTCCTCTCCTACAAAAATACAACTCACTTCTAATCCGTCCCTCAGAAGAATCTATGCCTCACCTAAACCACAAACCCACTCATAGACCATTCAAACAAAAAAATAATCCAAGAAAAAAACCATACCAAACCCACCTAATAATCATCTCCAACAACATTACCACTTTAACCATCGCAACAAACAAATTCCAGCCAGACAGGCGATAACAATACTTTCCTCCAGAATTAATCTACACCGCGCATCCAAAGCGCGGCGCGGAGGCTCGTTTAGTAGTAAAGCCACGGAGCCGCGTATATAGCGAATAAACACGCGCGCGCACGGGCCTCGGCGTCGTCATGCTCATGGCACTCCGGCACGAGATACTCCGGATGATTGTGCATATAAACCCTCCAGCGCAAACATCTCGCGGACGCGCGCCTGTTTGCTCCGACGAAGCAGAAGAAGCAACGCTCGCACACATACTTACACACGCATGCAGCTTAGACAGACCGAGAGAAGGAAAAAGTTTTTCGCTCAAGTGCGAGCAAAACGCCGAGAGAATAGTATTACACTGCGCGGGCACGTTTTCGTTGCTTTGGAAACTTTATCTGCAACGAGTGCGGCTAGATTATACGTTAAGGTTTATTAGCACGCTTCAGTGGGTAGCGTTGGCCGATTGAAATTTCCCACGGATTCCCAGGCGCGAGGAGCGGAATTTTCCGGCCCTATATCGGGCGCCAGTGGGTTGAGGAGCGAGCGGGGAACGGAGAAGAAAGGGAGAAGCGTCGGATATTCCGAGTGGATATCCTCTCGAGGCAAAGTTCGAATAAATTTTTGCGGGGATGATAATGCGTAGTCGCGGATGCGGTGTGTAAAGAGAGGGGGAAGAGTTTGCGGGAGGAAGTTAAAGTAAGCCAGAGTCCCTGCAGCCGAATCGCTTTCGGGGAGAAAGTTTTTGTTTTCTTTGAAGTGATTGATTCGTATGCCGGGCTCATTTGCTCTCTTTCTCTCGGGTTTGGGCGATAGTAAGTTTGGTGAGAGCCTTTTTTGGGTTTGTGGATGCGGAACCTGGATATGCGAGCTGAATACAAGCCCTTTTTATAGAATTAGCGAAAGTTATGCAGAAGATGTACATTCAGTATTGTTCAACTATCAGCCGATTATGGGAACATGGACGTTTAATCATCGACGGGAATGGAAATCGGTGCTTAAATCCAGGCTGAGAGCTTTTCTAAACAGCGCTTTAACCGATGAATTCAATGGGGCCATTTCGCGAGGCCAAAAGTTATTCAGAATATACACGAGGCTCTGTAATACGCAAAGCCTGAAAATTGCTTTGACATTCGAAATCCAGCTCCTCGACACAAAGGAATACCTCGCGCCGCCAAAATTTAATCAGCCGGATATTATTTCAAGAGCTTGCGACAAAAGCTTTACATTAAATACCACCCCGTGTTTTTCGGCTAACAAACGATTTGTAAAAAAGCGCGTTTGCCGCCAGCATAGTTCAGCCTCGCGCGCTTCAATCCAATATGTAAGTACTTCATAATCGAGCTTGGCCGCTCGTGTCGCTGCGCGCGGGGTATGTACGTGAAGCGATTTAATTTTCGACTAAATCGTCGCTAACCCGCAGTTAGCTTCGAATATGCAAATCATCGGCTCCGACGAGCGGATCCAATTACCCGACGAGGATGTATGCATGTATATATCCGAGAGAGAGAGATGAGTATATGTATACGCGTGTATAGGGCGAGGGAGCTGAAAGAGCCGAGCGCCGTAAGCCAGCTCCGACATCTTCTTAATCAATGTACCTCGAGCAGAAAAGGCCGTTTACGACGGCCGCTGGCCTTGAGGGAATTTCAAACATATTCAGACGGTCAAGATTATGTGTCTAGGGGCTGGCTTATCTACGGTAAAAACAGGCTTTTCATTGGCTTGCTTTTCGGATTATCAATATCGTGAAGAATTGAAATTTCTGTTAATGGTGCTGTTGGGATCGTGTCGTATTATGCTGATGTAATTTTTGAGAAGAATCTTTTTGTGGAATTCCTTCATGTTTTTCAGATTAGCGCATTGGTACGTGTGGAACAGGTCGGAAAAATTCTTTTAATGATATTTAAATCCATTCTGAATTTCTATATGCAGTATTAATATTGAAATTCTGATCTGATTTCTATGTAGCATATTTCAAACGGTCTTTTGAATAAGAGGCATCCGGATGAATTTTCTACGCGAATATTTTCCGATGGATATATACTTAATCGAGTAGTCTCAGTTCTACAAATAAAAATCCGAGATTTACTTTTTCCGTTTTTATAAAATCCCGATTGCTAATACTGATGCGAATCTCGTGTGCAAATAAATAAAAAAACAAAATGCTTTTACAAAGGATCGGAAAAAGCTTAATAATAAAATGCATGAAAAACAGAACCGCGTTTAACGGCTTGGCTATATTGCTGGGTAATCAGCCCTTAATGAAAGCAATGAAAACGTCCGTGTACAAACACAAGCCGACGAAAATTGAATACCCAGCGGAAGATACGACTCTTGGCTCACCTTTTACGAGCGTCACTCGCCCTCGGAAAATACATGCACGTGTTGACATTCACGTTGGTACATACAGTTTCGTATAAAAATAAAGAATGATATGAAAAACCGCGTTAAAATGTTGCGAAAAGTGAGATCTAATTTTTGAGTTTATATTTTTACGTAGATTGCCTAATTATTCATTAATTTAGTTATACCATCAAAAATTAGTCGACACGTTTTTTTTTTGATTCCGTAATTCATACCAACGTTATAGCGGTTATAAAAATCTGTGCCACGTCACGATTGCTCACTATAAAATGACGAGTGTAAAAAGTAATAGTGTCGCCCCGCGAACGTGAAATCTTTATAGCTTTGCAAGTAATTGTCAAATCAATGAAAAAATGCGTATCCGATAATTTTCGATAATCTACAAACTGGAACTAATTGAATTATTCATGGAAAATGCTAAGTAATCAGAATTCTACTTGGAGCTGTTGAAACTTAATGTAAAAATCACATCAGGAATCATGCACATGTGATTTCTCGCATGATTTCATGTGCTCATTTTTATGCGTACTATTTTCCAAGACTCAATTGTGTGATTTCTTCGAAATCAAAAGATCACCCATCCAAAAATCACAATAACAAAAAGAAAAAACCATAAACAGAAAAACTCACCTGTCGGAGGTGTCGCGCTCGAGGTCGATCATGTCGTCGGTCGGGTTGACAGCTGCTTGCGGCAGGACGAGATCCTCGACGAGGTCGTCCCGGTCGTCGAGCTCCCGGCTCCGGGAGTGCTGCTCATGCGGCTGCTGCTGCTGCTCACTCGCGCCTGGCGTACCCAGCGCTGCTGCTGCTGCTCCTGCTAGTGCTGAGCTGCTGCTGTTGGCGGCCCCCGGGAGCGGGCCCGGGCCGAGCTTAGGCCGGCATTTCGGAAATAGACGGTTCAAGTCTGCGTTCTCCAAGATCAGGCTTGTCATCGCCAATACTGGTTCATCCGACTCGCCAGCGTTCGCTCATACCGCTCCTTCTGCTTCTGCTGCTGCTGCCGTTGTCGCCTGCCCTGGTAGGGGCCGACTTCCATTATCATCTTACGCTGAGAGACAGAGAGGGATAGAGATGGCCCCTGGAACAGGAGGAAGACGCGAGCTGGATTAGAGCGGATTATCACAGCGCTGAGTGTGTGTGTGTGTGGGTGCGCGAGAGGTGTATATACATTCGCACGCGGCGGGAGAGCTCGGCAATATAATCGGATTGTCCCGTTCGCGTGCTTGGCACTTTGCGCCAAGATATTAATGGCCGGCATTGCGTCCTATGCGGTTTCCCGACCCTTTCGTCCAAGAGACGCGCGCGCGCAGGGGAAGTCTTATTCAGACAGCTTGCGGGGCTGGACGCTGCGCGCGGGGCGTAAATAGCCATGCGGCGCTCTCTCTGGGCTCTTTGTCGGCGCGGGGGTGGAATGCTGATGCATGGGGCTCTGCGCTCGACGCTTTGAATAAGTGATCGCAATAGATCGGGGCTCGGGGAGTCTTTTGATGGATTCTCTTTATTGGGGGCTATTATTCTGCAGGCTCGGATATATACTCGGCTATTGCTATTGCGAGCTGCCTGCCTGCAGGATATTGTACGTGATGGATTTTGAAATTATTTGTATGTTTTATTGGTGGGAGTGAGAGATAATAAATGGAGCTTTGCGATGCCGTTTTCGAATGCTCGCTGGCTGCAGATATAAATTGGGAAATAAGTAAATCGTGAAAATGGTGTCTGTTAGAGTGGTCTAGCAGGCGATTTGCCAGTTAAATTAACAGGTCGAATTCTGGATGTTTGTAGTGCATGTAGACTCTGTAAAATCAATAGACGAAATGTGTTAACAATTTATTGTGGATTGGTCAAAATTGAAAATTTATAATTGTAAGGCTGCTGCGAGTACTATATATATCTGATTAAAGTGTTTGAGTTTCATAATTATACGTATGTCTGCTTCATATAATCACGCGAAATGTTTCAAAATATTAATATATGAGTGTACTCAAAAGAAATTAATTTAATTATTTGATAATAATTTATTGATGATTAATTATTAATTTATTATTAATTAATAGTTTGATTAGTTTCTTTTTGCGTTTGAGATAAAAACTGCACTTAATTTACTAATGCGTAAGATTGATTTATCATTGTTCTTGTTAATTCAACATTACATTTATTAATAGTATAAGTAAAATGTATCATACGTAAATTTCAAATTATGAATTAGTAATAGAGTTCACAAATTTAAAGTGTTAATTAAGAGTAAATATTTTCTTTCATAAAGTTTTTATATTTTTAAGTAAATAAACAGTTATTGTGTGTTGATTAAGAAATAACTTGCAAACTTTCTGTTTCATCTCAAACAAGATGGAGTTAATAGTGGAAAGGAGAAAATAATGGAATAAGCCAACATTCTACATTTGAAGTATTCATGAAAGTACGAACCCATGGTAATGTAATCAGTTTTTCTTTTATTAAAAGCGCTCGAGACCTTCTGTTATACTTTTTTCAAATACTTTACCGAAAAGAGAGATTTAAAAATTTTTATTATTTTATATGGACTATGAAACTGTAAGAATGATAAATTAATTATCCAAACAATTATCTTTTGTATACTCTTTATTTTATTTATAAATCACTATCGTTTACTGATGGACAGTGAAATCGATGCGACTTCCACTCCGACCAATCCCACTATCCAAATCTCAATCTACTCCCGCGTCTATTCTCAGATTGCATTTCTATTCTAAGCTGGATCGAAGGCCCTGGCTCGTACGTTTAAGCGAAAAATCCAGTACATTTTCGAAGTACGGTTCGTATTGTGTGAAGTATTCCAGCGAGTTTATTATTAAAAGATTTTTCTTTCTGCTTTTATTAAATTTTACATTTTCATGATATTTGATTATTTTAAGGAAAATAATTGGGTAATTTTCAAACTAGGTAACGAAAAGAAGCATTACAAGATAAAAATTAAAATTGAAGAAACTATGTTGGTATTTCGTAT
>JAPYZB010000650.1:0-35480 GCA_030522745.1 Eupelmus kiefferi | reverse complement strand
AAGTAGCTGCACCAACCAAACGAAAGTTGACAGACCGCCCGCATAAAAATCGGACGATCGCGCTCTCCTTCTATCGAGGGCAGTACCATCGAACGTCCTTCCTTCTCTTCGCAGAGGCATCAGCACCCGGTATCGCTAGGCCTCGAAAAAAAAATCTGGGGATAACAGGCGGTAGCTGCGTGCACCCAGTGCACATAGTCCGGTTTGAGCCTCTTGTCCTTGGATCGAGGACTGTAGTAAACTCCCTACTTATAAATATTTGCGTGCGAGCGAATGCAACCTGTTCCTCGTTGGCGCCTCGAAACGCGCCTCTCGCTGCCCAAGAAACGAAGGCAAAAGGGAGGGCAAGTTGGACATCGGAGCTTTCAAGGGCCTGCGAGTAGGGTGGCGTATATAAAGTGATCGGTAGAGCTACTCTTTATGATACTCGGCTTGTGGGTGTCGTTTATCGAGCAGTTGGGAAAAAGCGAGCAAGATGAAGTTGTTTGCGGTTGTGAGTATTCGGCTGAGAGTTAAAATAAGCGTTATGTTATCAGAGAATACTCAAGTTTTAATTCAAATATGGTTCTCTGAGTTACATGGGATAGTTAAGTTGGTGATCAGTACCAGTGAATTTTCAGTGCTTTGTGGTGTATATTGACATTTGAGAGAACAGACTGGATTTGTGATAGTTTTCAACCGTGTTATAGTTTTAAAAAATGCAAATAGATAAATGAGAAAATAAAAGAAATCAAAACGTATTATTGATATTATAGTTTGGAGTGATCTTATTAATATTATTACCAAATGAAGTATACATCATCTTAGTTTTAGTGTAACATTATAAATAGCTTAATTCAGTTCTTTTATTTAAACTATCTATATTTCATTATTATATTAATAAACTATATAAAATATAAATTTAATATAAATATAGGTAAAACTTGACAAGTTGACTTGCGCTATAGATTGAAATAAAACAAAACGTATTGATCATACATAATTTTTTTATTTAAATTATAGAATTTTTAATAATTAACAAATCTGATATTAAATAATTCAGTTTATCCAATTCAAAAAAGATTTGATTGTTCTTCAGTTAATAATAATTATTGATATTAAAATTACAATTACTAATAATTTTTAATATTACTTTTAAAATCACGGAATATTAAGAAAAAATTTACTGTCAGGTGTTTGTAGTTATTACTTGAGATAACCTTGTAAATCATAAACTTGTCTACTTAAGCAAAAACAACTTTTTATTTCTTAATCAATAATAATAATTTAATAGGAATGGCAATCAATATATAAGTTTTTTTAGTAGTAAAAAGTAGTAGTATATAAGTTTTTTTAAAAGTATTACTCTGTAGTATAACGATTAAGAAAAAAATGATTTTTCTTATAATTAAATTAAATTCATGTTATTTTCACAAAAACATTTCTAAAATATCTATTTCAGGTCCCCATGTGGCTGTGCTTGATTTCATATAGCTTAGCATTGCCAGGGGCAATTCTGAACTACCAGGACAAAGAAGGCAAGTATACCTTTGGCTATAGTGAGCCTAAAGAAGCACGCTCCGAATATAAAGCATCGGACGGAGTGACACGGGGCACCTACAGCTACATTGATCAAAATGGCCTAGTACAGACGACCGAGTATGAAGCTGGACGAGACATCGGTTTCCGCGTCAAAGCGACGAATTTGCCGGTAGCACCGCAGCCTATAAAGGAAACGCCTGAGTACATGGCCATACTGGAAAAACATTTGCGACTCCTACAGGAAGCTAATCAACGCGAGGCAGGTAGTACAGACATACCGAAAGATAGTGGAGCATCTCCGATACCAAAACCAGAAACTCCAAGTGCGCTTCCATTAACACAAGAAAAGGCAAACTTAAAACAGGCTACACCTGATTTACCGAATCTGAAAAGGGAGCTTCTTCCATTGACGAAAGATAATCAATTCGCTTCTCAAGAAAAACCAGAAGCTTTCCCTTTAATCAAGGATGGCCAGTTTTCTTCTCAAGCAAATGCAGAGAATCTTAACACTGTAAATCAAAACTCTTTCCCATTCACGCAAAATAGTCAATTTGATCAGCAATCAAAGTCACAAGCTTTAAACTTTGACTCTTTTCCATTCACGCAGAATAGTCAATTTTCCGCCCAAGGAAAACCAGACGCTCCGTTCGGTGCCTCCTCTCCTTTAATCAAAAATAACCAATTCATATCTCAATTAAACCCAGAAAGTCCTAACTCCTTTAATCAAAACAACCCTTTCCTGTTTATGCAAAATAATCAATTTGATCCTCAACAGTCACAAGCTTTGAACGTTGGCTCTTTTCCGTTCATGCAGAATGGTCAATTTGCCGCTCAAGGAACACCAGAAGCAAATTTGAAAAGTCCTAACTCTGAAAATCAGAACTCTTTTCCATTCACGCAGAATGGTCAATTTGTCGCTCAAGGAACACCAGAAGCAAATTTGAAAAGTCCTAACTCTGAAAATCAGAACGCTTTCCCATTCCCGCAGAATGGTCAATTTGTCGCTCAAGGAACACCAGAAGCAAATTTGAAAAGTCTTAACTCTGAAAATCAGAACTCTTTTCCATTCACGCAGAGTGGCCAACTTTCCGCGCAAGAAAAACCCGAAGCTTCCATTGCTGGCTCATCTCCTTTGATTAAGGATAGTCAGTTTACCCCTTCATTAAATTCAGCAAGTCCTAACTCAATCAATCAGAATTCTTTTCCATTCTCGCAGAGTTCTCTATCTACTTCTCAAATAAAATCACAAATTTTAAATGTTGGTTCTTCTCCATTGGCGAAGGATGGTCAATTTAATTTGCAACCAAACCCACAAGCTTTCAACTTTGGCTCTTTTCCATTCTCGCAAAATAGTCCATTTTCTACTCAAGAAAAATCCGAAGCTCCAAACGCTGGCTCTTCACCTTTGATTCAGAATGGCCAATTTGCTCCCCAATTAAACCAAGCAAGTCCTAACTCTGCCAGTCAAAACTCTTTCCCATTTACACAGAATGGTCAACCTACCGCTCAAGTAGGATCAGAAATTTCCAATATTGGTTCTGTCCCATTTACGCAGGGACAGCCGGTGGCCTCTCAAATGACATCAGGTGACCTAAATGCTGTTGCAAATAAACAGTCGCTAGGAAATAATCAAGCAATTTCTGAATCCATGCTATTACAATTGAATTCTATGTTAGATAAAATAAAGAATTTCATGAATGCTTTTGAACAAAGTAAGGATGGCATTCCTAATCAGATGATGCAAGAATTAAAAGATCTCTTGAGTAAGTTTGGAATTGAACTAGATAATAAGGAAACCAGTCCAGACTTATCTTCTCTGAAAAATCTAAACGATTCACCGAATTTATTATCGAAGGACAACAATTCAGCAGCTCCATCAAAATTGGGATCTGAGAATACAGCGGATAAACCAATTGATCAATCTCATCAATTTCAGTCTCTGTTTAATTCTGGGTTACAGGATCCAAGTTTGTTCTCCCCATTAGCGCAATTTCCCGGATTCGAGAATTTTCAAACAACAAAAGGAGACGCGACAGCAAATCAAGGTAAGCAAATTAATTAATGTAATACTCACAATGGGTTTAAACGTAGATTTAATCGCCTTTTCAAAGAGTATTTTAGTTTAAATATAAATAAATAGTTTAAAGGAGTATTAAAGAATTGTGTTAGACTGAATTTATTGTTCGTGTGGTGTAGATTTTGAAAATAAGTAGACAACGTCTTGATCCCCGCGAACTATCCAAATTTATTTTTTCTTTTTGCCAACGTTTCGGGCGTCTTAATGAACGTCCCTTCTCAAGGCAATTTAACGTAATAAACTAATTTTGCATAGTGAATCGAACATACACCCGGCGGATATAATATTTTTCTGAACGTTTACCCTCGAAACTCGTGTACGAGAAACTCCAAGAATACATCGAATTCGGATCTGTACTCTTCCTTACTTTATGACGGTATATATCTTATAAGAATACATCATCATAGAATAACGTAGAATAAAAATCTGAAATCGATGTATTTTAGGATGTTACCTTACGCTAGTGACAAAATATGCGACGTTGTCATTTAGGGTACACGTTTGGAAAAATATTATGTCCGCCAGATATACGTACCAACATCTTTTCCATGTATTTTCGTCCGCGTTAGACAAAAATATTATATACGCACCATGAGGAATAAAAAATAAGACATTGCGAAAAATTAAAATAAATGATCATATTTTTTAACTCTGCCATCAGTTCGTGCACATTATGCATAATATATTATTATTGATGCTAATATTCGTTATTTCATTTCTAAAATAGACTAATACTTAAAAGATATTATAATAAAATATTACATTTTCGAATCTGCTTGTAAACCGTCAGGTTGAAAGGTTAACGGAACTTCACCTCGGCCGATCATCATAGTTAAGTAGCGCTAGGCGCGGCTATTACTTAAACAACTTCGGTGATCGTTTAGGTCATTTTTCACCCTTGACAAATTGTCCGGCAGATAATGTGACAAAATAAATACGTTATCGTATGGTCTATAAGGCTACTGACGTAGCAGATGGATTATCCAGTCATATGTATCTGATTGTAGTTAATTGAAAAATTTTAAATGTATTACAAAAAATATTCAAAGGTATAGCAAACTATTTCATAAAAATTTAATAAATCATTCAAATAACTGTATAAATCAGATACAATTTTTCGATTCAATTTTCTGTAAGTAAACGTCCTTTTCAGATTAGTTAGTTACTACATTTTTCAGAACTACCAGGGACAAAATCTCAGCCAGCGATGACACCTGCAGAATTCATCAATCCCGAATCCAGACCTGAACTTTCGCAAAATTTCAATGCAGAATCAGCTCTGCAACAGCAGCAGCAGAGGCCTTCGATGCTCCCAGGACTACCAGAATCCGTGACGTACACGCCAGAGGTGAAAGCAGCGCGTGAAGCCCATTTTCGAGCTTACGCAGCTGCGGCTAAGCTTGTTAAGGACATCGAGAAGAACCCTAACCTTATCTTTGAGCTGCTGAAGCCCAAAATGCCTGGTGCCCCGATGCTGCCCGCTGGCCCAATGGAACCAGAACCGATGAGACCAATATCGCAGATTCCGACGCCAGAAGCTGATTCAAAAATCGTTAGTATTATTGAAGAAATTGTTTGATTGATAAAATAAATTAGGCGGTTTTTTAGGATAACGCACAAGGTATGAGCCAAGACAATAGTTCGACTAAGACTAGTGAAAAATCAGAATTTGGGCAAGGTTAGTAAAAAGAAAAATATTTAACTTTATTAACTAAAATTTGAAATGTATTTTTTCTCAAATGAATGCGTTCACTGTATACCGGTTGGTATGCATATACATATATATGTATCATTTAATTAAAATTTAACATTTTTGAAACTGTACCATTTACCATTTTAAAGTCTAATCGACTTGATGATTTATCGCTTACTCCATTTAGGGCTTAAATTATATGTTTTGATAAATAATATGCGTCTTCAAATTATAGAATTTTTTGGAAAATTTTTAGAGTACATAATTTAATACGTCAAAAATATTGAAATTTTTGCAATCTTCTACAGGCATTTTTCATTACATAAAAAATAACTCATTACTGAAAATTATATAAGTTTAAAATTTTATATTATAGTTTAAAAGTTTTATACACCGAGAGAAAAATATAATTGCCTCAATAAAATATTTAATCACAATATCACAATTCAATATTTCTTTCTGTTAATTAAATATATAATTGTGATATTTGATTAATTTTATTAAGGAAACTAAATGTTTTTCTAAGTGTAAACTTTAAAATTGATGAAACTAAACAGAGAAAAAAAAATTTTGTTCTTACAATAAAAGTTTAATTTAATTAAGTTTAAACTAGAAATTAAGTATTTCCAAATTTTCAAAATGTTAGTAAAATTTTTGTTTATTTAATAAATAACTTAAAGCTTAATCGATGGATGTGCCATATCAAAAAGTCGAGTAACCTATAGTATATTTACCCATCAGTTACAAATGGTAGACAGCTTTACCAAAAACAATTTTTAGATATGAAGGAATCTCCTAAAACAAAGTATAAATACAATATAAAATATATAATATTTAATATTAAATATCTTTATAATTATTTAATTATTTTGTTTCATATCGATAATTTCATTTTTGATAATTCATTTTATACGCTTTTATGGAACTACTTTTTGTTGAAACATTTATTTCGACCGCTTTGTGTATAAGAATACACCATTTCCGAACCTTGAAAGAAAATATTCTATAATAATGATCCAAAAAGAATATCTAATACTTCATGCTATAACATAATACTTCATGCTAAATTGCATATTTCACGAGCTTCCGGGATACAACAGTTCACTGTCAGGGACAGAACGGTCCGTCTGGGAGACGAGGAAGTCGGCATGTTTTACAAGTTGAGAATGGATACGCGTTATTGAAATACACACGCGATCGTTTCGAGGTCTTTGGTGACGTAGAATGCCGTGGGTAGATGCGCGCTCATGAGGAGAAAGTAGTTGTTGCTCTTGTTGTTCCGCATTATGACTTATACTCTCACGGATTGAATAATCTGTTCGCCAGTCATGAATTTTTATTTGTCACTGCTTTTTTAATATACTGTTACTTGGATTTAAATGATTCGATGGTAATTATTTTTCTATTCGCGTTCCTCGGTTATTTTGTGAGATATGCAGTTATTATTAATGATTAGAGTTATACATTTTAACAGAGTAATAAAATACTTACGGTAGATAATGATTTAATTTATTGTTGACTGATAATATACATTAATGTATATTTCATAATCGAAACATGAAATGCGAAAACATATTTTGGTGGGAGGGATACAATAGGAACTGATGAACTTATTAGAGAAATTTTGTTTAAAGCATTTTCAGAATTTTTAGATAAACGTCTTTTTAACGTCTTTTGTTGGCTAGAAATTCTGCTTAGAATCTGGTCAATTTTTTACCAGGTCTTGTATACATTCATATTGTTTACAATATTGTTTAGTCTAATAAGTAATATAAACAACATACTATAATATTATATGCAACGAATATGCTTTTAGAAATTCCAGTACAGAGAATTAACTTATAAATTTCTATTTGCATAGTCATGCATTTCTTACTAAAAAAACAAGTTCAAAGTAATTTCTCTTCTATGAAAATGCAGTCTTTTGTACTGTAAATTAAAAAAATTTAAAGCTCTCTTTGGACCATCACATAATAAGTCGTAAATAATGATGCCTTATCTTCATGCTAAATAAGGTGCACATGCAAAATGCAAATTTAACCTTGAAACCCTAAGAAGCTATATACAATATACTATATTGTATCCATACCTACTTGCTATTTATAACTCAACAGCCCTTTGATTGTTCGAGAGTCAAGGTTGTTAAAATCTCAACGTGTACCCATAATGATCAAAAAAATAAAATACATTTTACAATAACAACTTTCAAGTCCGCTTTAAATCTTTTAAATTCTGTTAAGTCTAATTTAATTTAAAAAAATATACTATAGTTTATTTTTCTGATCATTTATTTGAGCGTATTTATTAAAATTGATATAATTAATTATTTATATTTTCTTTATTTTAGGATTATAAAACGTAAAAGTATAGTAACTTAAAAATGCTATTGCAATTACTTTTAGATTGATAGTCATAATATTGACTTATTAAGTCATAAGCACTCACGGAATTAAACAATAATATCTCGTAAAATTATATGCTATATACATATTCGTATAATTGCATAAAAATGTATCAAGTACTTTAAAACTTGATAATTGTTCTTATTCTTACACTATTTTTAAATCAATTTTCATAAAATTCCGAAAGACATTGTCGTTGTTTTTTCTGTAAAATTACACACTGCAAGCCTTTCACTTTCTGTAATCGATAGTTTCTTGATGTACCTTCGAAACAGTTCCCGTATGAGCAGACGTAATCACTTAGATGGGTCTTATACTGCCCGACTGTCTATCTTACCAAGGTCCCAAAGGTTTCCGGGGCCGATGTTCGTTCAAGGTCGCTTCGAGCTCGCGCATTTATCGATTTATCGTCCCCAAGACTGCTATTCCCGGACACTTTGGCGGTACTTTCTAAAGTTCGCACATGTTGCTATTGTTCCTCGTGTATATATAGCGCTAATAACCGGTCCGAACTGAGACGGATTTGCCGAGGAGCGCAATGCGCTTACAATATCCTGGCTCTCAGGCGGACTTTTCGAAAATGAAGGTGGCCCAGTTCACGAGAGCTTTATGGTCGAATTTTTAGTTTTATTTTTGGTTTTAAATTTCTTGAGAACTTTATTTTATAGTTTTTTGATGATTTTCTAATTAAAGCTTCGATCGATTATTATGAAAAGTATAATTGTTTTTACTTATAAATTGGTTTTAAAAACTATATAAAGATTTAAAAAATTAATTATAAAAACATGAATAATAATATGAAAAAGTTATAAAAAATAACTTATAATATTATCCATAAAAAATGTCGAAAGTATTTTAAAACAACTTGATTTTGCGATACTTAAACTATAACACTGATATTGTTTTGGACACTGAACACAACGAATCCTCCTGTCTATGTTTCCAGGACTAACACCAGCTGATACAAGGTTCAGAGTCATGGACAGTAGATTACCAACATTGAACGAATTCCTTCAAACGAAGCTAAAGGCAGCTGCTTTTTCCACTCCTATCGAAACTTCCCATATTACATCTTTGGGTGTCCCATCCACTTATTTCTCATCATTAATCGAAAATTCGCGATTCCCCTACTCTCATTTGTAATTTTCAACTTTTTCCATCACTAGTTGAAGTGAACGCCTCGCGATATTACTTTTTTATTTTCTATAAACATATACTTGTAAAACTTTCTAATAGTCTATTGAAAGTTCACCAAACGTTTTGTAAATTTCTTGTAAATTACATTGTAGGGTAATAAAAAAACATAATGTTATTCATTAGTACTTTATTCTTCTTTGTTATTGTTTCTGCTTAGTTTTTCTCGATATTTTCTTACTACTATTCATGCTTCTCTTTCTTTCTAAAGTTTATTGTAGAATTTCTATAAAGTCCATGTCATAAAATAATACCTCTATGCATTTTAATAAAATCATCACAAGATCTCAATACTACAATTAAATTTAACATTTATTTTATTTAACAATTAACAATATCTTCATATAAATTATCTTTACTTTCGAAAAACCTGTGTCTACACTTTTTAAGGTTGCTTTAATTTTTTAATTTACGATGAATTGTTAATTTATCTACAAATTAAAAATGATATTTCATCGATTCATTTATATTTTCCATTTTCTTTGAAATTTCTTAAACTTTTTTTTATTAGAAAATTAATAGTGACTTTAAAAATGTGTGTTTATATAAATAATACGAGCCTATGTATCCAATACATACTCTCAATATTTTAAAATTACATTGATTTTTCCTGTAGTTTACTTGTAATACTTCTATAAGAACATCCGATTCTAATTTTCTTGTAAATATTAATTACAATATTATCTTTTAAGACTAACTTTTTTTTACAATTGCAATTTCTTTAAGAGAGTTTTGATCTACTTTTCTTCGGTGTTGGATTTTAAGATCTGATAAGAAACCTCTCTTTTTAATGCCAATAAAACAAACAATTAATTCATTTATGTATTTTAAAATTTCGTAGAGGTAACTAAAATAGAATTAAATTACTGCTTCAATTTTTCTCAAAATCTTTTTCTAAAAATTATCTTCCTCCTATTCAAAATGAAAACCTAAACCCATAAGTTAAACATATTCGAAGGAATATTTTTTACAGGTAAGCTAGTATGTTAGATATTTTCAGAATTTGTTTTTATATTTAAGGCTACATGTAATCTTTTGTAATCTTTTATTGATAGATTAAAAGTAGCTCATTATTATTACTACATCTAAAAAAATTAGATATTTACAAGAAAATTAGATTTTAATAATTATAATGTTTTGCTTTCTCACAGAGAAAACTCTTTATCGACAATATTTCTGAATTTCAAGATTTTGTTAAATTCTACATTTGACGAATTTAATATTTATTTTAATTTAAGATTTCTCATTCAGAAAATAAAATTTTCAGAATGATATTTGAATGGTACCTATATCAGTGTGATGTACATATATATATTTAAGTTATTTTTTAACTGTTCATGTAACATAATTTTTAATTCACGAAAAGTATCTTACCGAATGCAAACCTCTTAGTTGATTATATACAGGCGTAAGGGGCGAAATCATAAATCGAGTTGTGCATCTTAGTTACATTTTATAATAAAATTAAAAACATAATAGCTAAGAGGGTTACGTTGCATGAACTATGCTCTTACGTCCGTGGTCTATAATATATATGTGGCATTACCATTTGGAGTTCATTCTGAAAACTATTTTTTACGACACGTGTACAATTACATGTTCAACATCATAAATTTCAATGATTTTTTAGATTTTTTCATATAAAAATATGGTAATAAATATGGTAATATAAAAAGCATTTTTCTTTGAGAAAGCATTCAGTTAAAACATATTATTAAATTGGATGAATAAAAAATGAAAAAATAAATTTTAAAGGGTGATCTACTACATTTTTACGGTAAACTACTATAAATATTAAAAAATAATATTTTTATTTTTACAGCTACTCTAACCAGTCACTCTGCATTACATGTCAATGAAAGAAATCCAAAGTCCTTGGGTCCTTATCACTTTTCGCCAAACGATCGTCTAAATGTAACTCTTCATTTGAATGTAACATTACATGTTTAACACCAAGTTATAGGTATTGAAAGGGAGAGAAATAGACTCATTTCATTTCAATGCGAAATGTAAATAAAGAAGTCTACTCGTAAAGTACAAAGTTTATATAAAATTATAAGATCTAAATAGCATCACTAATTTTAAAATTAACCATTATGTGATGCATTTAGGCAGTAGTGAGAAAGTTTATTAAAATTTTAAAACTCATCTTATCATGTGCATCAATTAAATTATATTTTAATCGCATTATCATTCCTCTTGAAAATAATCTTTTGTAACAACGTAATGAAAAAACTTTATTTATGGTCCTTTGTTTACTGCAGTATTTTAGAGTGGTTTGCATTAATTGTATACGAAACTCGAATAAAGGTATATGTCTAGCGTATAAAGGTGTATGCATAGCGTATGTTGATTTCAAATGTAAGGAGAATTATTTCTCTTAGATACTATTTTTTATTAAAATAAACGTTATTTTTTACTGATTTCTATTTTTACTATCTGTTCCTACTCATTATTAATAGTACTGTGATAAGTGTTGCACTGTGACACTGTTATTTTATAACAAATATTTTTTATTAAAAATTATCATTTGTATTAAAAATTTAGAATAAAATTAAACATTTTAAAGTTTAATTTAAATTAAAAATTTAATAGTAAATTTTGATACTACGGCCACTGAGGTTGAAATTGCCGAACCGTATTTTTTTATATTTGACGACTTATAAGTCGATTTTCTGTCATTCAAAACAACATTCTAACAAAGAAACTCGCAGAACAAGAAAACAGAAACAAAATCTTAGAAGATTGTAGTATAATAGTCGAAAGCCCAAAGGCACCGCATTGCTGTTTTGAATAGTCAGTAAAGGGTCAGAATGTAAAATAACAATAATAAAGACAATTAAATCAGCATCTTTTAAATACAACTTATTGAATTAATTATATATGAAAAAAACGAAAAAGTTATGAGATAATGTATCTGATAAGTTGAATACACAGATAGAAATATAATTCTGATTCAAATCTTGCATATTCATTAAATATTTTGTTTCATGCAAAGGAATATCAATAATTATTTTCTTTATTGATTAAATTATCATATTTGTTTTAATAAAATAAAATAATAATTTGAATTAAAGCTACATCTATAAAGTTGGAAAAAATTATTGTAAATTTTATTCAAGTTTGATTCTATCAAATAAAATATTATAAATAAATTATTCTTATCATTTTTGGAAAAAAAGTATTTAACTCATATACTTACCTTAAAAAAGTATATGTACATAATACAAAAAGTGGTGTACATTCATTTTTATATTTTAGACTTAAAATGATATTGAATTTAGGACAGTTATACTATTTATAGAACAAAATTTATAAGAAAGAAATCAACTGTTTAAATAAATTAGTAAAAGAATTAGAATTAGCTGATTAGAGATTCTAAGATATCCAATAAAAGAAACTTACCGTATTTTATACTAAAAATGATACGCAATCTATTATTTATTTAAAATTCTCAGAAAGTGAAGTAAAATAATTTTTTTTTAATTTCAATTAAAAATACTCTTATTAAGAGTTAAAAATGATAAAAAAAAAGAAATTAAATAAGGGCATTAAACTTAATACTTTAAAAAATTTACATGCAAATTTTACATTTGTTAAGAGCTTTTATTCTTCTTTACAAAATAACGATGTGTCTTCGTGGAACAATAATAAAAAATTGTTAGGAGACAAGGTCGCATGAATATATATATTAATGATAATAATAATGTGTATTAATAGTAAATATTAATACTAATGCGTGTGAAATAGTATTAATAGAGGTAATCATAATAAAAATATAATCATTATTAATAATAATATCAATGAAAAATTAACGTAAAAAATGATTATCACGTATCATATGTTTACCAATGATTACTACTGATGCGATAGCGATTTCCTAGACTTCTACGCTGATATATCGGCAGGGTCGATGAATCGACTAGTCCGTAGACTTTGTTAATACGATTCTTGACATTCAATTTTTTTAGTCAGAAGTTTATTTCTGAATTACTTGTCTATCTTTGACCTGAAATGTATAGCCTATTTTATACGCACGCTCGTTTACGCAGTTATGATCTAATTATTATTAGATTAGTTAACGAAAAAAATCACGTTATAGTTTATTAAATTTAACATTTTTACAGTTTTTATTTTTAATTTTAAAAAGTAAATAAAAAATAATCAGCTAAAATTTTTTTTCCAATTAAATGAACTTTACATATTATTTGGTCATAAATCAAATAAAATGACCAAATATCATATATTTTGTGTGAAAAAAATTCTACAAATGATATATCCTACAACAATTTTGCTTTATTCTATTAAATCGGTAATTAATTGACTCCTCCGACTTCTTAAAACGTATATTAAGTACCTGCTGAAAATAAAAATTTTTTTTTTCAAATGTTTACCAAGTTTAACATTTGATTTAACAAGAAAAATTAATTACGACACATACATCCAACAAATTATCAGTATTTATCTTAATCAGATCTTTAACTATTATACTATTTTTCAAAACTTTTCTAACTGCGTAATTTGGTTCACTATGTATCACACCCGATTTCCCATTAAACTTTACACGTACGTTACCCATATAAGCTGTTAGTGCAGCTATTGGTTCTCATAATTTTTTTTTTATATGATATAATTTCTATTTTCCTCGCCTCTCGCTTCAAATAATAAAACAGTCGATGAGATCCGAACTCGGTCGGACAGTAAAAAAGAAAATATTTCAAATGAACTCACGACACAATCGCTAGCACGAGGCCCGGATTTCTTCTTCATTTTGAGATCGACATGTATTCATAATTAAAAATAAAAAATTCAAGCCTCAAAAATATGCATATTCTTTTTAGTTCACGACGAAGGAAGCTACACCTCACCTCTCGCTAAACCATCTGAAATCACGAGAATCACGAAACCAAAGTTTGAAAGAAAATCGAAGCCTCGCGCACGTTAAAATCGAGAGTAATTATCGCTCTCCCGTTATTCGGCGTTATTTCTTTTATATCTTTAATACTGGGGATTTGTCAAAGTGTTGCTAAGTTACTTTTTTTTTATCTATGTACGACAATCATAACTTTAGCGACGTATTCTCGTAATCTCGCAATTCATAGTAGGTAATTAAATGACAAAGTGTAACGCTAATAGTGATCGATAATAATTCAACGTGCGGGGCCGTTAGCGTTTTTTTAACGCAATCCTGCCGCCGCGCGGGTCACTTAAATTTTTACAGTCGCCAGTTTTCTTAACGTCTCTCTATACATAACTCTGACCTAAGATCACCAACTCTTGTCTTCTCTCTCTCTGTCTCTCTCTTATCATCTTTTCTTGTACATATATTTATGCTCATATAAATCTAAATATAATATGTATTTTTTTATGCTGCTCATATTTTTTTTATTTTTGTATATATATAATATATTCGTTCTAACGTAATGGATAACGTCCACGCCTCATTCCGATAATAAATTTTAATAATTTTTTTTATTTTCTTTAATATTATCCGCTTTCTAATGCTTTTCTACTTTCCGTCTCGTTCGGATTCTGAATCATATACTGATTAGCAACTTTCCTTCTATAGTTTCGGACTTGATCAATATGCTGCTTTCCTTTGCGCTTGATTCTTTTCAAAACAATTTACAAATTTTAATTTCATTTTATAATAAAAGTAATTTGTCAATTTAAAAGTATATTTAATGATTATTAAAGCAATGCTATTGAATGATTTATGTAAGAATAACTTATTTCATTACAGTAACTAATTGTAGTTTTTAAATCAATTTCATCGTTAAAGTCCTGTTTAAAGTAAATATTTCGTAAATAGACATTTTTGATATATCAAATAAAAAATAATGTATGAATAAATCACTTTTTTAAATTTTATAAAAACTTCAAATTTACTTTCTTTTTCTGCTTATAGCCATCAAAAAACTTTCTTTTTTAATTAACCAATTACTCACTATATGTTTTCGTAAACCACTCAGTTTTACGATTTAATAAAATTTTTCATATCGAAAAACACGGGAATTTGGGCGGTATTATCTTAGCGGAAATCAAATCTTTTTCTTTATGACGAACTGCAAAAATATTTAATATATTCATTTAAATTGCTAATTAAGTTTTTATAAACAGTTGAAAGTTAGTAAAAATTTAAATTGAAAATAAAACTACCCTTTGGAATATTTGATAAAAGCAAGTTTTACTATACAGAACAAAACTTCTTAGAATAACTGATTTATCTAAAAAAAACAATGTAAGAAATAAAATGGTAATAAGAAAAATATTTAGACCTTTCTGCCTTACAAGAAGCAGGGCAATAATTTTTGAAAAATTCCCGATCATTCAACGGCTCCTTATCACCGACAAAAACTTCAATGTACTCGAACGTTAAACGTGCATCCTCCTTCAACTCCTGGCCTCGATACACATCGAAACAACAATCTTTGCTGCGAATAATTGATACCTTTCGGTTTACAGTGATATACATTTGCGTTTAATTCTTTATATAATTATACGTAATATTGATTCGCAATTGACTCTATGTCCCTAGACTGTAAGTTTTTTATTTTATTTATTTCTTATTACTCATTATATCTATAACGTAGTAGGTACCTCGAAAAATTCTCCTCCTTCATCGATTTATCAGTATTTCTCTCTCGCTTGGTTACTCTTATATATTTATATATAATATAATTTCATATATTTATATTTTGTTTGTTGTGTTTGTTTTTTTTTAGCTAAGACTTTCTGTTTTCTTTCATTCGCTCGGCCGCACGCGCACCCATTTAATTTACTTTTCAATATATATTTATTTATATTATCGACAACGGAAAAGATATCTTTCCAACTTTTAAAATTTGTTTTCACGTCCAATCTACAATATATCTCATCGATTCTCTCTGCTCTCTCGAGTGTATGATTCGCGCGCTTTTTTTGCGAATTTTAAAGTCGCTGCACCCCCTCTTCGCGGAAGGTAAGCTCGAAGAAGGCGGGAAGAAGCTCTGGATCTAAATAGTCTGACCAAGTCTTTATTTAGTTCATAATACTTTTTTCATTTTTCATCGTACGCTCCTTCTCTCCTATCGCGACGAGACACTCTATCGGTCTTGAGCTCGACATTGAGAGGAAGCAAATTTTTTATTTTTTATTTATTTTTTTTATCCCGTGCGTACCTATGCATCTCTCACTCTTCTTAATATAAGTAACAACAATAGTTTTTTCATGCGCTGAAATTTACTTCTAGTAGTGTATGTATATTATTACTCAGTTCGAATTTTTTATAATGTAGACACTACGATATTTTAATTCTATTTAGTAGTTTATTATTATTTCTCTGGGTAGATGTGAAAGTTGCCAACAAATTTTTCAAATTAAACAATGGAGCTCTAATATCTCTTTGAATCCCAAGACCTCTAGGTTGAGAAAAAAAATGAATTTTAATAGTACATTAAAAATTTAGCACTTTCTCATCCGCTCGATTCACGATAAACGAATGCGAATCCACTTGCAGAAAAGAGTTACTGGAATGATTGTCTTTTCTTAAGCAGACTTTTATCTTGATATGATTATTATCGACATTTTATTTCATCTAAACAAACAATCTTCATAAACGTCACGATACTTCACTTATCCGCTATTAAATTCGTTACTCCTAAATTAAAGCTAACTATTAGATATCTCCGACGATATAACGAATTTCCCTATGAAAAATATATATATAGTTATCGCGGTTCCCTTTTGGACAAATTGTTTATTTTCAGCTAGATTTGCTCTCCTTTGAAATAATAACAAATACAAATATGAATTATTTGAATACATTAAGGTGACTACCATTTTTATCGGATTACAATTACATATAAACTTAAATATAAAAGAAAATAAAAGAAAAGGATATTACAAAATTGATTGAGGGATTCTTTTTATAGGGTTCATAAAAAGAAGAGAAAATAAAAAAACCAAAACAAATTAATTTTCTTAAAAAATGCATTTAATTTTTTTTAGTAAAAAATAAATGTGTTAAAAATAGTCGAAACAAATAAAACTTGGAAGTTCTTGACTTGCTTTTTTTCATACGAGCACACTGGAATGATTTATCTACGTCTACGGACAGACGCATAATAATACCTATGAGACGCGTTAATAAAAAAGTTCGATCGCCTGCGAAATGCGTATCCCTACGCAATAAAATTTCTTTTTTTTCGAAAAACACTCGTTTAAACAGAAATTCTCTCTGCTGCGTTTCTCGAAACTTTGTCAATTTTGCCAATTCCTCTCAGGGATACCGCGTTTATGTATTTCATATCGCCTAAGTTAAATGCATTAAAAAAAATTGTCTTTAATTACAAATGTAATCTTAATCTACTTGTATCCTTAAATCGCCTCTCCTCTTTTTTGCTCGAGCGCGCGTGTGTGCATTTGTGTGTCTTTTATTAGTGTGTGTCTGCATTTATCTTTTCATGTCGCAGGTCAGATTTGATTCACACAAAAGTTGATATTGTAAAGAGTACCTCGTTGAATTCGAAGATACATGTAAAAATCACGCGTAAAAAGTTGATTGTCAATCTAAAGTATTTGTTAAAAATCATTTTATTTTACAAAAATATTGAATAGATTTATAAAAAAGGTGATTCAAACTCAACGAAGTCCCTTTGCTACGTGTTCATTTATATATCGTATAAATGCAAGATAGAAAAAAGAGACAGAGAGAGAGCGAGAGGATGAGAGAGAATAATATATATAATAGGTAGTCGAGAGCTCAGTAAGTAGACGTCATGCAATAGTAGAGAAGACGTTCCGAAGTTACAGGGGAAAACGAGAGTAGTAGTGGTTGTAGAGAGCACTTCGCTTCGACGTTTCCCCATTCATTCGTGAATTTTCAAAAGCATCTGCGACGACAAATGGCCAATGTAATCGTTGAACTTTGGAATTATACTGTCTGGTGGAGAAAAAAAAATGTTTGCAAAGCAAAAGTGAATAAAAAAATATACGTTTTTTTCAAAACACAATTATAGTTGTCTTATTATTCATTCTTTTAAAATATACACTGTAACATGAAAAAGTATTCTCAAAAAGTTGCTTCGAAACATATTTCTCCTGCGGAATGCGTGCGAAGTTGTTTGTTATTTGTATTATTTTTTTCAATGAAAGATAAAACAAAAAGAGAAGATTGTACAAGAAAGTATAAAAACGTAAAGTTCTTTTTGCTATGCATAATCCTCGTCGAGTTATACGCCTCGATCATTCATAATTACTTTTTATATTTAAAACATTCCATCACGATTTTCAAACAATGTATTTATGTATATATATATACGGGTATATAGATATCGTTATAGGCCATGACAGGTGTGTGATATATTTTTCACGTTTCAAGCGTCCCTGTAACGCCCATTCAACCTTAACTTTTCGTCTTTCCCCGTTTTATTCGTTGAAAAAACATTCGAAGACTTTGGAAAAACCAGTTGAGAATCCCAATCGTGCATTGATTCGATTCAAATCCAGGAAGCTCAGAAGATAAATCTTGGATTCGATCAAAAATGCGCGGCGGAAGATTAAAATTTGAAAAAAATACGTAGCAAAAGATATAGTGACAATTACATAGTATAGATAAGGTTTCTTTATGTGTGTGTGTATGTGTAAGAGTGTATAGAACATATACTATAGTACAGACAGATATAGTGTTCTACATAGGTACATGAAATTCGCTATAGGTACAAGATACTTCATTCGTTCAACTCATTATTTCATTTCTTTTTTTTTCTGTTGCTGAAGTTGCTTGCTTTTTCTCTTCATAAATACAGATATGAAAATTTTGCTTTGAATATCATGAGTGTAGAGTATAGCAGTATAGTAGTAACAGTAATAGTAAATAGACACTGTGTAGAGATATGATGATCGCCGACAAATATATAAAAAAACGATGTCCGCGCGAGATTTCCGAAAGTCAATCCGGAAAAAAGGAATTCCGAAATTTGCGACCGCGGCACAAACGAGCCACGCAAAAACATTTCATTGTTCGCACTCCCGCGTTTTCTCGTCTTTTAATCTTTTTTAACTCTTAAATTTTTTCTCTCCTATCTTCCGTTTTTTATTTTTTCTTATTTAAATCATCTTTTTTTTTTGTTTTCTCTTCCGCGAGAAGGAAAAGCGACGTTGATCCCATAAAACACGATTGTTTGGAAAAACATCTAGGCACGATTACTAACGATTGTTCCGGTCAAACTTTTGTGCGTGAGAAAAATCATCGTTTTCCTCTTGAGTCTCGCACAAAGTTAAAAACACTAAAAATTTTTTTTCCCGTCAAGTTCATAAACTTTTTTTATCTCAGTTTAATTATACATTTTTGTATACTTCCTTAAAATAATTATATCACATTTATTTGCGTATTTAAATAATAATTGTAGTAGTTGAATTTGAAATTAAATTGTACGAGAATCAAGATATCGAATGGACGCGCAATTTTTTAAGAAATATTAAATTTGTAAAGAATAAAGGAAGAATAAAAAATGTGTACTCAAATGTTTTCAGTACCATTGCAGATTTTGCCAAGCTTTTTCCCCGTTAATTGCAATATTTTTTTCTTTTAACTCGTTTAGTTAGTCGGTTAGAGACAGACAGTTTTTCTTTCACATGTTCTATATAAAAAAACTTTTACGTTCTCGTATGGCGATTGCGTAATCCTTTTGATCATTCGATGAATCCCCTTGACTTTCCGATGGTAGATATTTGCGATTCCGGCGTATGAAAAACAAAGGTGAAGAAAAAAGGTCGATGGTGAAACATAAGACTGAAAAATATATATAAATATGAAAAAGCTGAAATTTAGAAAATTATTGTAAAACAGTAAGTTGGTAAGAGTGCTAATATTTCGTTCATAAAAAATTATTGTGGCAAAAAATTTTGTAAATATGCTTAAATAATTTTTTGCTTTAACGAAATGTTAGCACGGAGGAAATTTGAAGGGAGAAACACAGGAGAACACCTGGAAAAAAATCACACAGTAAAAATAGAGTACATATATAGTATAGAGTGTAAGAAATAGAGGGTATGAAAGAACAAAAAAAAAACAGGGTAGATAGATTTTCATACATCGGATATATATTTCGTCTGCTCATTTCTCGCAAGCACTTAATTTGACGACAATTGAAGAGACAGAAGTGGAAAAAATTAAACAAAAAGAAACATTTTATAAGAAGTCGAAATAAAAAATGCGAATAGCACGCACTCGTACAAGCGTATTATCAATTCAAAAAATTGACGAATTTAAGGAGTGTTAAATAATAAAGTAGTTTTCCAAAGAATGGACATTAATTACGTGTGTAACACTAAATACAGTAATAATGCGATAGTAATAGTAGTAATAATAATAGTAATAGTAATAGTAGAATAGTAAATAGTAAGTAGAGACAGTAATCGTAGCGATTTGAAGAAGAAGGGAGAAAAATGAAAAAACTGATAGCATAGTAGAAGTAGTAAATAGATAAATCTAAGTAGCATAGATCGTAGATAGGGTAGACGCAACTACAATAGTTTAGAAGTTATAGTAGTAGTAGAGTAGACAGTAGTAAATAGGCGAATTAAAAATTAAAAACGCTTACATAAGTAAATTTCTGAGAGTACAATGACAAATGTAAAAACTACTTGGCGAAACATAGCGAAAAAGGGGATAGTTATGGTGACATAGAGTATATAAAGGTTGAAATCATTTGAGAGCCTTTCGTCAATTGAGGCACGCGTATAAAGCTAAACGCTGTCTTATATTGGGCTTACACAATATTCCGTTTTTATTCCATTTTCTCATTGTAACGTAATATAAAAAAAGTAAGAGCAAAAAAATTATTATAGTCGACGACGCGCTATGCGGATCACGGCAAAGCTCATCGTGTTTTATGTGTAAAAAAATAGATCATAAATAGATAATGTTACAAACTGTAATCGACCTCATCATTGTTAGCGCATGTAACGCGCCTCTCGCTTCGATCTTAGGAAAACAAAAGCGGTCACTTAATATAGGTGTTCGATTCTTTAAATAATAAAATAATTATATAAAATAAAAGTTATAGTTAAAGTTATAGTATAGTATATAGCAGTAGTTATAACAGTAACAATAATCATAGCATAAGAATAGTTTTTTAACTATTAAAATAAAAAGAGAAACATAGTAGTAGCGGTGTTACAGCGAACAGTGTTTCATAGTAGACAGCATGGTGTTTTGTGTGTACAATGCGTCAGGTGATGAATTCAAATGAACTACTAACCAAAAAAAGAAAAATTCAAAATTTAAAAAAAGTTTGTGATTTTAAACGTTTATTTGGAGGTTTATGAATTCATCATATGACGCGATAGCACAAAAAGAATATAAAAACGAATGAATATAAGAAAAGTCTTTAAGCGAGATTAATTAAAGACGTTGTGAGAAAATTGCGTCAAGTCTGTCACAAGTTACTATCGAGGAAAATAAATTTCGGTAGTCGGATGTCTAATAATCTTATTACCGTTATTTGAAATATTTAGTAGCATTTGCTTCTAAGATTATGTGACAGATCTGAACAAAGAAGTACTACTTGTTTCAACAGTTATAAGTAGCTTTTTTAGAACTACTCGAACATATCACGCACAACTCGAGTACTTTAAAAAAATACTTAAAACAAGATGAAACATATAAGAATATCATTGTTCAATCACTGTAATGTGTGTAAGTGTGTGTAATTTGTGTTTCTGGTGATTTGTGATGGTTGTAAAAAATTGGCGCTCTCTCTTTCGCTATCATAAAACTATACGCTTTCCTAAATCTAAACTAGCCGTCTCGCACCTCCGGCCGATTGACAAAGGTCCTACATAACAGACTCTTTTTCATCGAAAGAAAATTCATTTAAAATAAAATACCGCATGGTTTCGCATTATCGTCGGCGTACAGTTTTATTGATACGACTTTTTTTCATTTATTCGTTCCGGATGTTTGACTAATCTCTAATCATCTAACTATAAGGAGCTTAACCTTTAAGACGCTCGCTCTGACAATTGTTCTCGTTTTTTTATGTAAAAAAATGATTTGTCTTGTCGGAGCCGAGCTGATTGTGACTTGCAACGCAATTCCTGGCCCAGTACCGGTATCGCATTTTTGCGTTAAATACTTTTGAAAGATCGGAAAATATAGTCGTTGGGCTCTGAAGGCGACAGGTTAAGTGGAGGAGAAAGAAAGGAGTCAAAGATCGGAAAAATAGAATTGGTGACGAGACGTGGAAAACGCACGAATGGAGAATAAAAGTTGGTTTTGTACTGAAATAGGCCTGGATGTATATCCGTGGTACAATCATTCACAAAACGAGTCGCTGTAAGACCTTTGAAAATGCCTAATTACGCGTTCGAAAAAAAGAAATATCATTTGCTTTATCCATTCAAAGCATATATCACTTGTTTTATCTAAATGTTTTTAGTTCTCGAAAAGCATGGCAGTGCTAGAATGAACAAGGCAAATGTTACTTCTTTTTTATTTTCGCAAGAAAATACATTCTAAAAGAATCTTGAGCGCAGTTACAATTTTTGAATAGGATCGGTGTGTTACAGAAAAATAAAAGAGTTTGATCGAACGGAATAATAAATGTATTTTTTTTACTGGAGTGGACAGATAGTTCGTGCGTGGCAGCTTGGAAACAGCTCGGTAGTTCCCATTGTCAATTGTCGATAGAGAGAGTGATTGTCATCTTGACTGTACATATAGTGATTGGAACATTCTGTTATTTTTCTATCATCTTTAAAGTGTAAAAAGGAGCTACTACAAGTCTAGAAGACGCTATTTTATTTTTTCTTATACGAATGCTTATTCTCTTTTCGTTTCACCGCTTAAATCACTACGATTTGACCTACTGCCTAAATCTACCTAAATAATCGTCTTACCCCGCGACGATGTAACTTTTCTTTTTTTTTTATATTACCTAAGAGGGGGTTCGGCCTTTTCGAAGGTGTCCTCTCGTTTTTTAATACTTTTGCATTCTTTTTCTGCTTTAATAAAAAATAAAAGAACCTTAAAACAACATTATTTTTCACAATTCCCTCTCTGTGTACAAATATGTACTCTTATTTAATGTAACATTTTTTTTAATTAATAATGCTCGGTTAGTTTTATTAAAAGTATGAGATGTCATGTAAAAAAAATGAAAATAGAATTATAATAAAATATAGTTAAAATTCGGAATGATTGCGAATAAAATATTAAATTGAGATAAAATTTATAAAAAAACAATATCTGCTATTTCAAAGGTAACACTTTTAAAAAAACTAGACCGAGTTTTGTATCTTATTAATCAAAGGAAAAGGAGACTGAGAAACCAGCGAGATAGTTCAACTTTTTTATAATTCAAGCTTCCTTGTTTTTGCAACTTGTTCTCCCACATTTTCGTTCGTCACATGCATTATCAATTTTCACCCACTTTAAAATGTTCTTTTTTCATGGTTTGTCTAATTATTTCACCCTGTGTATTAGAAACTTCTTTCATTTATATCTGACGGTCAGACCCGTAAATTTCTTATATTTTATTTTGAAACGTTAATACTTGCTACAATCAAAAGTTAATTATATATGAAAAGTCGAATCAAATCATTTCCTTTGAAATTAAATTAAAAAATTTTATATATATATATTTTTAGTCTATAAATTTATAATTCTAACATTACGATTTAATATATGTTTAAAAAATCAAGCTGCGTAAAAATTATAACATGCAATTTAATAATGCAATATACTTTTTGAAATTCTGAAATTAATGATCATGTACTGTAGAATAATAAATTAATGTATCATACATTAACAAAGTCGACAACAAATATTTTACAAGTATCGAATCTTTAAACCTTGACAGTCTCTCTTTATCTTGTTCTCTTTAATAAAATATAGAATATCATAATGCAATCGCTTGCGTACTTTTGTTTTCTCTGGACACCTTGTCGTAAAACCAGCGATATATCAAATATATAGGGATTATGTATATACGTATCATAAACGTGAATGGGCATAAATTGCCGCTTATGAATGTCTTGTTACTCTTTATTCATCTTTATAATATATTCTATATTCTCATTTTAATCTTTAATATTTATTTATACGCTCTGTAGGCTAAGCATTTTTTGACTACTACGTGGCTAGATTCGGACTCCGAGTTCCTGCATCTTAAATGGATCTTTTATACTATTTTCATTTTAAAGGTCTATATTTCTCCTTAATAAACAGCACGTGTTTAGTAAAAAGACAAAGACAAAGTCAAGACAAGAATAAACCAATTATACATATTAAAAACGGAGTCCGAATCATTGTGACACCTTGTAGCGAGCGCTGGCTATCCCAACCCTCACCTCGGCCCCCCTCAACACAGCTAAATGTGATAGTCCTTCGAGTCATCCGTTGAAAGCTTGTAAACGTCAACTGAGAAAAGAAATTTTAATATCACAATTTTTTAAACACTCGATCAACATTAGTTAAATAAAGTACTTGATTTCGGATTGTGCAGTTATAATAAATTACGATTTATAATAAAAATATTTGGAAGTTTATTTTGTGCATTTCCTTTCTCGAAAAACGCTACATCGCTTGTACGACAGATGGCTGGCAAGAGCAATAATTCTGGTCATTATTTTTATATTTTTTTTTGTTATCTCATCAAATTTGGCAGATCAGAAGAACGAAGTTGAAAAAAGACAAGACTAAGAAAAACGCATTAAAAAATATCAAAGCCCTGTCGCTTTCATATATTTTTAGGTCGAACATCGACTTTTAAATTAGCTTCCGGACGGTGGGTATAAAATTCATGTGTACTGGGCAACGCGGTAAAAAAAAAAATTACATAATACTCATAATAACTCGTTTATCCTAGCATTAAAAGAAAGCAGGTAGGTATTTTTCGAAGAAGAAACTTAACAGCAAAGATAGGTCACTTATAAAAATTTGTAAAATAATCTGGAGTTGGAAAGAGGAAGGAGGTGGTTTAGAAAAAAAGTTGATCGCCTTAAGATAGTATCAGTGTATCAAAGCAACAAGACCTACGACTGAATAGAATACTTTTATAAAATAAAGATAATACTACAAGTCTTCATCGACGCGTGGTTTTTCGTGTGAGATGAGAAAAATAATAAAGGAATCTTATAACCTGATAAATCAATGCAATGTAACGACGTCATTAGAGATTCGAAAGACAGATCATAAAGGATGCAAAGACTGGCCCCTTCGCTCATGCCGGCTACTCACTACTTTCCTTATCATTGGTCAATTTAACATTCCAAGTCACCAACACGAGTTAATAACACTTGGAGTACACTATTTAATTACAGTAATATGCTTGTAATTTGAATTACTTGAAATATAAAATTTAATGTATACGTTCTTGCTAATTTTAATATTTTGTAAAATAAAAGAAATTTTCACATGTTAAAGTGTTTTTATCATGCACTCTATTTATGTGGAACATTGTTCTTAGCTTGGAAAGAGTAAAACTTGAAAATAGTACATTGTGATTTATATTCACAAAAATGAAACAAGCACCACTATCTTACTAAATTATAATTATATTACTGAAAACATTATTTAAAGCTAAAAGTAGCAAGAAAAATCAGTGAGAAAATCTCGATCGATGACTTAAAATGTTTAGCTAAAGGAAATCCTTGCCTAAAAGTTTAAGATCTAGTCTACTTTGGCACAAACTATTCTTTATCCATTCTCTATCCATCAACTTTTCCGCTTATGGGCCGGCACTTGCTTGATTGTGACATCATTTATTTTACTTTTTTTCATCTAAACACTGACTCTCGCAAAATTCTTTTCCACCGCTCCCTGCACGTCTCTAATTTAATCACTCTTTAATCGTTCATAACTCACTAACACATATTCTCTCATTCATGCTCGTTCGCAGCCTCACTTTCTAATGTATGTATCGTTAGAATTTAATTGACTCCGACAGATGCTTCAATGTTTATGATCATTTTTTTTACTATTTTCATTATCATCTTTTATCTTTATCATGTCGATTCAGACCAAATCAGAGAGTTTCTCGCCGCGAGATCTCACCTCGTTGAAATTATAATGATCCTGGCTACAATAGGTAGCCACGCAATATTAATCGCGAGTAACGGTTGATATTTTAGAGCCTAGCGATATTTTTAGTACACACCTTGAGGATTGGTTCCGTTGCGAGGATCTACTTACGATATTGATTTTATTTTTGCTCCTTTAAACACTCGCAAATCGAAGACAAATGAACACGTGTAAAGTTTTATACACGATTTCTTCGAACGATCAATAGAAATCAACGGACGTTTTTATTTCCTTAAGCTCAGTTTGTTAGGCTCTAGAAGCACGTAGTAAACTGTTGATCGTAAGTAGATGCTTCGCAGCGTGCGATATGTTCAACGTTCAACGTTTACGCCTCCTCCTCCTCCCTCTTAAACTTACTAAGGATTTACGTTTAGATTAAGGTCTATGTGTCTCTAAGCAACTACTTAAACTAAGAAACAGTATGTTCTTTTTCTTCGCTTCAGTGTCGTCCCTTTTGCTCAAAATCGTACTGTCTGTTCTGTGTTGTATTTTGAGTTTCTCGAGTGTTCTAGTGTGCGCACGTCGGCCTGTTATGGGTTAATGTGCGTGTCGTGTAATACTTATCGATGAAACCGAAAATTAACATACCTTATAAAAAAAAGTAAACACTCGCAACTATGGGCACGACAGTAACGGAACGCCGCTGTCTACATCTTTCCCAAAAATCGAGATTCATGAAAACGTTTTTTTAATTGTTAATACTTTAAAAAATATTACTTCTTAAGACATTTATTTTCTGATACTTTTGATTTATAAGTATTTCGACACAAACTTTAAACATATTAAAACATAAAAGTGTATGCCAATAAAACACAATTAGATCTCGATCATTGGTAAGATTAGTAAAATCCGATCGACGGCGTCTAGCGATCAACATGGAAAATTACGTCCGATGGTCCACAATTATCCGAAAATCCGGAGCACATCACGACGCAGCGAAGAAAGCGCGCAAGTAGCACCTCGCGAGAGCTGCAAAGGGTCCCGTGACATTGGCTTTTATCATTATTTTCATTTATCATTCTTAAATCTTAAAGGCTAGATTTATTTTTCTTATTCATAACGGCGCTTTTCGCGCAAATAAAAGGAAGTGACGAGCGCACGACGACTTATTCACCTGGAATAATCAATAAATCAGTACTCTCAACAATCTTGTACTCTCACAATTATTTTTCTCGTTTGCACACGATCGTCGGGCGCTCGTTTCTTCCCGTTCTCTTATGCAAGAGTTTATTTATCTCGTTTCTCATTCATCTGTTTTATGCCTGTATCGAGCTAATTTTAAAAATTCTTAACTCCTACTATGCATCAGTGTAGTGCCGTTGCCGGCCACGAACGAAAATCGAGAAGACATGCATATGCGTGCTGCGACTCGTTTCATCAGCCGGCCAGCGTGTCACGCTTGTAAAATATATATATAATATATCTTAGGATTTGTATTTTTTTCTTTTTTTGTTTTGTTTGTTTGTTTAAATTCTGTACAAGAATGAGGACCGTCAGTCTAAGCCCCTTTCCGCATCGTCTCGCTACAATCACGTTCAACTTGTTTTATACGCTTGTTCCTTGAATTATACTTTTTTAAAATCATTTCGTACTCTTTTTTCTTAGTATGCTTTGTATCCCATTTGTCTTTCTTCTGCTCACCGAAAAAAGAGCAGCGCACGTAGTGGGCGAGTTCCTTCCGGGAACGAGAGCGGACGACAGCTCTGGCTTCAGCTTTATTTCTTTTTTTCTTTAAAGTGGATGAAAATATCGCGGGCTAGGAACGATGTGTGTCGTCTTGTGTCATATCATTTCGTTATTTTATCTTTGTATGTGCTCGCGGAAGCCAAGAGGTCGTTTCGTTCCGTAATTCGCAATCGTCGCAATTCTCAGCCCATATGTTCAAACACCCTTTTAGTCACAAAAATATATTGTAATAAGCCCACGCACCGAGCGCACACGATAAAATGTAACGAAGCTTTATATCAGACTGTCTATGATGGCATAACGATGCCTCACTTTTATCTCTGTTTATACTTTGTTTCACTTCGTCGTGTCTATATGTAAGTGTCGCGTCTCTAGCGACGATTTAACGTTTTGGCAGCCATGTTGATACATGCAGGTTTCAATGTATGCGTCGATACGTCGATAGTTGAGCGAGATGAGGTTCAATTGTTTATTCCCATTTCAGTCATGTACGGCACTGGGGTACCAATAATGGACAAGGGTGTAGGGCTGGAACCACTGCTGCGGCTCGTAAACTGTTGGTCTGTCTTGTTAGATGTTGCTCTTGGAGAAGGAAACCCGCAGGTGGTTTGACTCGCTGAGCTGGTAGTTGTGCATTTTCTGAAATTTACGACAAGTACAAATATGTTTAATAAAACTTTTAATCAAAAAGATAAAAGAAATTGAATTTTAAAACTTACGATCAGAGCCGACACAGCATCGTCCATGCTTGGCATCTGAATGAGTGCCATCTTTCTGTCCTTAGGGAAAAATTTGAAAGCCTTGACCGTAAAGCCATTTTTCGTGAAAGCTTCCTTAATCTCTTCCTCAGATACCGTAGCTCTGTTAAAAATAAAATCCAAAAATCAATAACGTGAAAGTTAAAAAAACTATTAGTAATTTCATCTAATTAATGTAAATATTTCAAAAGCGTATCTAAGTATATCGTGAGTAATGTAATAACTCACGGAATGTTTGATAAATGCAGAGTTGCACTTGGAGGATAAATGTTTTGATAATTCTTAGAGCCGGGCTTCTTGAAGCGATGAAGGGGGCTGTTGGTGTAGTCCTTGGTCAGGCCCGCGTCCGGCTGGCCCTCACGCGGCAGCTGAACCGTCTGGTGCTTGCTCAGCATTACTCTGATCGGCTTTCCAAACACCTTCAACTTGTCCATGTGGGTCATCGCTGTAGAAGTAAAGTTATTTTTAGTGATAATTTTTTAAATTATCCAATCTTACTTGTAGTCATACTGGAAGCTTTTAATAAATTAAGGACATTATCTGTTCCTTAGTGATGTTCAAATTGATGTGCAATTAGAAAAAAAGTTTTGTAGTTTTATCTAGTGTTAAAATCTCAAAAATAACCATTATAATTGCAATGTCCCAGTTTTTGGTAAAAATCACAAAAAAATTAAAGTAAAAACTTTGAAAAGCACCGTTTAAATGGACTAAGAAAAGGAATCCTATGTTGAAATTCTATTGACTTAAATATGCCGAAAATATGTATGCAAGTGTAAAATTACAAAGCGGGCATGCATACTTATTGAAAATTATAAAATATCAATAATTGAGAGAACGTCTTTAATATAGAATTTGTTTTTAGTTGTAATTGAAAAAAGTTTTAGCAAGTAAACTTATACATATTATATAAATTAGAAAACGAAACGATAATATTTATTCATTTCAGTTTATTTTTGTTAAGAGAAAAATACAAAAAACTTACCCAAGTGAGCCTGGTGTGGTTCGGCTAATTGTATCAATGCCGAATCTTTTTTATTATAAAGAATCTTCACACGTTGTACATCCCCATAAACGCCTAGACGCAAAAATATTAAGTTAATTATAGAAGCTAATCGCGAAATCAATTTATAAATTTTTGTAAAACTTAAGGGATTTTTAAAAATCCGACCTATCGAGTTTCGGGTGCAATTGGATTTAAAAATTTTTCCTATGTATAATACATGCAAGAACCGTCCGCTTTTTGGATCTTCGTTATGAGCATCATATTGATTATTATTTTTTTTATTTTAAAAAGTATTATTTTAATACACCATTTAATAATGGCGGTTTCAAAAACCTTAATTTTTATTAATCATGAATGTTTTCTGACAACGTTTAGCCTGTTTTATTTCAAATTTTAAATACATTATGAAAGTCTCTACGTCTTTATATAGTTTTGGAAATCGCCATAGTATATGCAATAATCATTATTTATTATTTAATTGAATGTTAATTTCGTAATTAAATGCTGTTTAATACTTTATCTAAATTCTAGTTTAATTTAATAATACGAAAAGCTGATAAGTCTGTTTTCGGTACATGTTTGAAACTAATTTTGAATGAAAATATTTAAATATTTATGTACACTATAAATAATTATAATCAATATTATTTTATTAATGATTTTAAAACTAAAATCTGCTATTGAATGAAATTCTTACATAAAAAAATATTAAAATCATTTATATGAATAAAAATCCAAAAGCGAAACGGTTAACGGAAGTGAGTTCCTAATGGATTTACGTAAATTAAGCGAAAGCTTTTATGAGATATTAGGTGTCTGGAACTGATAAATATTGATGTAATTAATGAAAAATTTAGAAAAGATGCTCGGAAATATAGAGAAAAACGGCATGAGGCACTATGATGACAAACGTATATTATAATCGGCGGAAAATGATGTAAAATATTTTGTATTGTTTTATTATTATTTGGATTATCATGACGATGCAACGATTTATGAAATAGAATAAAATGTTAAAAATGGATCGAAGTATTGAAGGAAAAAACGAAAAAATCTTATAACGTAAAATTAGTGAAAGGGAAGTATGAAGCTGTAAAATAAACAATAAGGCTTTAAGAAAAATCATAAAAAATCGTAGAAGTTGAAAAGATGAATATATTGAGAAGATACTGATTGAAGGTGACTGTGTATGATGTTGCTGATTATCAAAAATAAATAAATGTATTTAAATATTTAATTTAATATAAAGACAACAGATTTAAAAAAAATTATTCACAAACATTTAAACAAGTTTTTTCTACTATAAATTTACGATCTAATGAAAATGACACATGAAAAACTCAAAAAATGATTTAAAAAAATTCTTCTTAAACTTTTTCTTTTTTTCCATTAATATGTGATAGTGTATGCTGAGTGTGAGTGTAAATATAATAATTAATAATGTAATATAATTAATAATATAAATGTGGAGACGTACCAAACAGGGTAAAGAGAGCGTCAGGCGTGACCATCTACACAGAGAACAGACAGAGTCCAGTCAATAGTCAGCGAGTAAATAGGATATAATGTAATAGTATGGGCGTGCACAAGATTCGCGTTTGTTTTTAAGAAAAAAAAATTACACAATATTGCGTTTGAATCACAATTTTTTGAACGGTATAATTCGATTTAAACAAATTCATTGAAAAATAGTAATATGGAAAAAATAGTAGCGAGAATAAAGGTTGTACTTAAGATTAATCTCATATTGTTTTTTTACGAGAGGAATTAGCAGGTTTCAGTGACATTGTAGAGAACTTTATTTCTTACTTTTCTTACTACACATAAAATCAAATTACAATTAAGGTGGTAAAAAATAACTTTAATTTGAGTTAAATTTTTCATTTTTGTTTCCTTCTATTTTATTATCATTTATTCAATACAATATTTGTTTATCAAAATTTAGAAAAAAAATTAAGAGAAAATCATTATAAAGTTTTATATTTTGAAATATGCTAGTGAAATATTTTAAACTAAACAAAAACAATCTTCCACATTTCAAAGATAAATTTTACTTTTCTCTCTGAGCGTCCGCAGTGTATGCGACCTTTTTGATTGATCATTACAACTTTGAATGATTAATCTTCTTAAGTTTCCAGCTCTTTTTCACAGTCACTTTATCCCGGTCCTTCCTCTTCACCGAGAGAGAACAATGAAAAAAAGTTGAAACTAGGTATAACGATAAATCACAGAAAAAGACACGGACGACGGAGCGAAGCTTGTGCGCGCTGCTTAAAAAAACGACAGTAGTACACATAGTTATAGTACAGTAGTGACAAGTTGCAGCTGCGAAGTGTGAAACACGTCGGCTCGCGGATTTCCGAGGCGTCCTCGACTCGACGGATATATTAGAGTAAAGATTTGGGGTCAGCGTAGAATAAATAAAGCAACGTATAGAACATAGCTCATAGTACAAAGTATAAACAAAGAGATAAAAAAAAATAATAATAAATAAATAATAATGAAAAAACAAAAGCTTTTTTGTCGGACCTCAGTCTAGTCGAGGCCCTGCAGTGTTCGATGTATAAGTGAACAATCGCGTCGAAGACACCTCGAAGTTATTAAAATAAATCATATTTTAACAAAATAATAGATAAATAAATAATAGTAACGAACGCATAACACTTTTATATATGCCGTGTGCTACGGACCTACTCGAGGTATGGCGGAAAGATTTGGCAGTGAATTTCGGGAGTGATTTAGTTTTATTTTTCATTTAATGTGTAAAATAAAGATGAAGGCTAAGGGAGAGAGAGAGGAAAGAGTAAGAGTTCAGAGGACAATAGAATAGGATGCATACGCATCGTAGGTATTCTAAACTTTTCAAATAAAATTTTTATGAAGAATAAAAATTACAATACTGAATGTCGATGAAATTTTTGTAATATGTGGGAAAATTTAATCTTTTTTCTACTTACTTTTTGTTTTTACACTGAATATTTTCTTTAATAAAGAAAAAAATTCCAATTTCATAGCGTAAATATGCTACAGCAGCGTGATTTTTATTCTTCTAAATTTACTCTAATACTTTTAGAGAAGATCCGATCTCTTTATTAGTTTGAGCAATGATTGAAATAATTAATTGAATTTTTATATTAAGTAAACATTTTTACTTTTAATTGAAAACAAATCATGTATCAACAAAGAGATCAGACATTTGAAAAACTGCAGAAGTCAACTACGTAGCACTACGTATAAGGAGAACTTGCAAATAAAATCTAAACATTGTCTTTTTACAAAACTATATTTAGCTTTAATCTATTTACGCGTTCATGTATTACTTGAGGGACAATGTTACGTGTTTACTATAAATTATAGAAATAAATTAAAAGCATATAAAAAAATATTCTTGCCCAGAAAATAACAAATTTCATAAATAGGGGCACTATATTATTTTATTACGATATGTAAAAGATATTTTTCATTTCAATAATCTTTTTCTTATTATGATTCAATTAATTTTTAACTTTATTATAAATGAATAAATTCAAATTTATTTGATTTTGAAATACGTACAAATCAGGATAATACATGTACATACCTTATAGTAAAAGTATTACTAAAAATATTCAAAAATTAAACTAATATTACACTAGATAACATTTCATCCTGCTGTACTAATTTCATATCAATGAAAAATACGAATTTTGTAAAGAGCAAATAAAAACTCGCAAAGACAAGCTAAATTCTTTGACTTCTAGCAAAATCCGTAATCTAGAATCCAGATATTTTCCTATTTAACGCTGATATGTACGTAATATTTCTCAAAAACATTTAAAATTATAATTTAAATTTGTCCATTACATTCATTGAATATTCTTAATTGTTTTAAAATTATGCTGTTATTTATATTTTTCATTGAATAATTTGTTTCAATAACAATAATTTTACATATTATATTTAATTAAATTGTATTTCAATTTAAAAGTAGTGTTTGCATAAAATAAAACTATAATTAATAATGTGAATTAATATTAATTAATTTATTACATTTAGATCGAGTAAGCATTTATTTACAAATGACAACGTATAAGTAAGCATACCACAGTTTACATCATCAAAATAACAGATTATTCCTTCAAGTCAAATCATCAAATTAACAATAAAAGTAAATATTCTTATTGAAACAAACATTAATTTCTTCCGTAATCTCTTACCACATACTTACTATTCCAAACTCAACTCCAATCCATCAATTCTAAACGGGAGCACGATAAATGAAATGAAAAAGCTCGACATTACTCACCTCTTCGTTGAGGTTGCTGATGAGGAGTACGCAGGATGGCTGGGGGCTGCCCGGGACGCGCACGCCAAGGGCGCCAGCGCCGAGGTTGAAGCCACCCAGTCCGGCCAGGCCACCTGGTGTGGGTGGCACGCCGTTGTAGGGTCCGGTGAGGGGCGAGGGTAGCCCATGCATCGCCGCGAACGGCGAGGCGGCCAAGACGCTCGGTGCGCCTGCAATGGACTCTACTTCAGAAAATTACGCCAACATTATTATTGCGCTCCTTCTCGTCTCAATACCCGGAGCATCGAAAATTTTCTCGTTTTCGGAAAATTTTCCGCATGCTTCGCTCGGTTGTATTTTTATTTTATTTATTTTTTTTTTTCGTTACGATTACTTTTGTTATATGCTTGTCTTGGACTATTAGCTACGCTCTCGGGAGTTTCATGACTCTTGGCACTACATTGAGCTCGAGTAATATCTTACTGCCCTTAGGAGATTCGATCTTTTAGGGTTCGTTCACGAGTGTTTCAAAATTAATAATAATTTATAAACTTAATATTTTGTAGCAAAAACAATATTTATGATTTTAACTATAAATTGAATTATTTAATAATTGATTATCACCCAATAATATTATACATTAATTATAATTAGATGCAGAATGCAAATTTTGCGTGAACTGTTGTATTTTCTTTTTTCAATTATATTATTTTAAATGCACTATTTTTGGCAAGATATTACTCGATTATTAAAAATGACTTACCGAATTAATCTTACGACAATAAGTGATGAAATAAAAGATAAGAGATGAAGAGTTGGTGCAACAAACATGCAAAGTCAGACAGAGATTTTACCTTAAAGATGACAGAAAAGTGAATGAAGTGTTGAAGTTTACAGAGAATCCAGTAAATACCACATTTTTTTAAACAGTGAAATAACAGCCTGATAGAAGAAGTAACTCGCGGAAAGTAAAGAGTTTAATTAGTCTTGAGTTTTGTTACATATTTTAAAAAAATCTGACTAGTCGTTAGTTTTTAATAACTTGATAACATTACTTTAGATAGTATTAATATAATTCTCAAAGAGGAAAGGAAAATTTTAATTGAGATAGCAATACTACAAAGATTCGGTTACATTAAAAACTTATTTACCCTCGAAAAATATCTTTTACCCTCGGAAATATACTAAATCAATCCATGACCCTGTTAAAAATTAAATTTTACACTCCCAAGAAACAAAGCACTCCCCTGGGCACAATTCAACAGCTCAAGTCATAAATAACCAACAACTAATCAGAGAAACTTTCGTTACTCTCGCGAATGCAGACGACGTTACCACTATGTAGACAAAAAAAAAAAGTAAAAAATCGAAACTATAGACATAAACGCAAGGAGACAATAGGCAGTCTGCAGTACGTGAGTTTCTCATTTTGGCAGATCATGTAAATGTAAAAATTTTCTTGATCGTACATCATTCATCATCGTGAATAATTTAAAGATATATCTTAATCATTTTAATTTTGCTGACTCTGAACGAAAACGAGACACTCACCGGGCAGTCTGGCGCGCGGCTGGGAACCAGCGGCACCTAGGAGCAGCTGCGGCAGCAACTCACCTCCCAGTGCACCAGCTAAGGACGCGGCGTCGAGGTTCGCGTCGCCTGTGGGCAGAGTTGGATTCGTGTAGTCGCGCGACTTGTCGTTGTTGTACTTCACGTTCAGATTCTGCATCTTGCTGTAGTCGATGCGCAGGGTGCAGCACGAGTTGTAGATGTTCTGTCCGTCCAGGTTCTGCCGAGGGGAGAGATAAGGGTCA
>JAPYZB010000649.1:0-21386 GCA_030522745.1 Eupelmus kiefferi | reverse complement strand
GTTGCATTGTTATAAGTATTGATTATCGTATTGCGGGTATGGTGGAATTTGAGTATGTAATTTGTTTACGTAATATTATGGAATGAATGAGATGTTTTTCTGGAATTTAGATAGCGGGAAAAACATATGAGTTGACTTGGTATTTCGAGTTTTGCCGGGCGCGCTATTACATGCACACTGCGCAACGTAACGCAAGATGGAATGGATCCAGATTTGCCGGGTAATGAGAAATAAACAAAGCTCTGTTTACTGTTTTGAATTTCGATAATCGTTCACATATATTATATTTCAAACAATTTTAAAGTATACAGAATTTGTTGTTTTATGTTTATGATTTGATTAGAGGGTACCCCTTGTGTTTACTCGCTTATGCGCGATCGATCGATTGCATTTGGTAAACAGGTACAATATAGTTTTAACGACACGTAAAATATTTTTCAGAGATAAAAGTCGGTCTACAGGAGCGCAGCTACTGACGAACTTCACCCTACAAGTATTAAAAGTTTGAGACAGATGTATAAAAGAAATATTTTTGTCGCAATTCACTGGCTCGATTTTTTTTATTTATCTCTATCGCTTCTCTTCTTGATTCACTCTTACATTTTCCTTACTCTCTCTCCACCTTTTGTATAAAAATATACATATATACGACTTCGAGCTTGTGAGGACTTTTATGGCAATGTGTATAAACATACATTGATCTGCAATATAGAGATCAATGATGTACTTTGTTAATATTCTTAAGAAATCTAATTTTCAGCCAATAATTAATACATGTCTTATTGACTCTTTGTTTAGTCTTTAAACTTTACATTTGTTCAATCCTTTTTAAAGCGGTAAAATATCTTTAAAACAGGATGATTTATAAATTTTAATCAATTTTTGTAACGTGAACTACACGATTTTAACAATTGTAATAATATTGATAATAAGTTTGGAAATAGTAATACGTTGCAATGTACATTAATGATTGATAAAGTAATTCTTATATCTATAGCAAGTGCAGGTAAAAGAGCTTTTGCAGATAAAATTTTGTTGTTTTTTTACATTTAGATTATGGACAACTAAAATTGCACAAATATTTTTATATCGTAGTGTACTTAGAAGACGTCGCTTAATTATTTACGTATTTAAAACTTTTTTGATGGAAGAAAGATTATGTTTCAAAATTCTTCAAGACTTTGTTTCTTAATAATATGTATGTATATATATCTCTGCACATATAATAAAAGCACAAATAAAAAATAAATAAATATCACATAATTCTTGACATCATTAACTTACATGGAAATCTAGTAAATCTCTATAATAGAATCAAATAGTGACAAATACAGTTACATATTCTCTGTCTAACTTTAAAAATTGAGGCATATATTCATGATTGTGCAAAATGACGAGGCGACAATCATAATTACAATGCTCGGATTTTTCGTCTAACAGATAGCTTTGTGTATAATGGCAAGAATCGTCGACTGATTTCAAACGTGAATATTAGCAGATAATTTTGCTTGAGTCCTACGTCGTGCTAATTCCGACATTACAACTGGACCAATGTGAGGCATTCTTGGACTGTTAGACATGGCTTGATACGTCGCCGCTACAGCATTCTAAAACATATTTTTTAATTATTCAATAAAAATTTACTTAATTTGATTTTACAACTATATAGTATAATTTAAATAGTTTCCATACCTTTACAGTGACTGGATCTTTAGTTATATCAGGTAAAAGATTACGAGGTAGACGAGCTCTATTCACTATCCAAGGATGCTTCAATATGTTAGCTGCAGTAGGCCTTCTTGTGGGATCAACATGCAACATACGTTTTACCAATTCTTTTGCTTCAGTCGAAATTTGGCACCACACACCACTTTCTATATCAATATAACCTCGTCCTATTCTATCTAAAATATCGTTTGCAGTATCTCCAGGTGTGTTTGGAAATGGTATGCGACTAAAATTACAAATTTCTTTTAGAAAATCATTTAGCTTCGACTAAACATTAACTTTGTTGAAATTTTACAAAAAACTTACCCAGATAACATGATGTATAATAAAATACCAAGAGACCAAATGTCACAAGCAGCATCATACCCTTGACGTTTTAGAACTTCAGGGGCTACAAAGTTAGCTGTATAACAAGGCGTCATTAATAGGCCATTTTCTGCTCTTAATTGCTTTGCAAAACCAAGATCGCAAATACATAATGTTGCTGGATCAAAACCAGGTTTAGAATATAAAATATTTGATGGTTTTATGTCGCGATGAACAACCTATACAAAGTAGAATATTAAAAACACGAATAAAACCAATTAAAAATTAATAGATTGATGAAAATTACTCCATGTTCATGTAGAAAATGCACAACAGTCGTAATGGTGTTGGTTACTTCGGCTGCTTCTGCTTCTGTAAAATTTCGACGCTGTAACATTCTATCAAGTAATTCACCGCCGCTTAATAATTCCAAAACAAGATAAACGTGTCTCTCATCTTCATGAAGAGCTTTTAGAGTAACAATATTTGGATGTCTTCCATAACGTAATAATATTTCAATTTAAATTAATTACTTTAATAGCAACTTCCATGTTTGATGTTTTGTGCACTGCTAAATAAACAGTACTGTAACTTCCTTTACCTATCTCTTGCTTAAAATCATATTCATCTGTTATAGAAATAGGATTAACAAAAGTTGGAAAATTATTAACTGCTTTTTCACATTGTTTATGCTCAGTATTACGGTCATCGAGTAGGCACGGTGCTACAAAACTAAAACCTCTAAATAGTTCGTGTGCTGTGGCACTTGGTGGCACTCCTGGTGAGTCTAAATATGCAGATAATGACAAAAAATCTTATTGACTTTTTTAGAAACGTTACTTTTTTAAAGTACAATTAAAGTAACTAAGATTAAAATAAATATGACCAACCTCTAGGTGTCTTACAAGTAAATTCATTATCAAAATAAAACGCATCATCTTCCTCACTTACTGCTGGCTTAAACGGTGGTTTTATCTCTTTTCTGTACAACTTTTCCCAATCTATTGTTTCAAAGAAAATGTGATTTTTTATTTCTTCTATACCCTCTGTAAAATTAAAATAAATCATAATAATAATTGCTTGCTTCTGTTATAAATATTTTAAAATATACTCTTACTTGAACCCAATCTGTTTACAGGATTTCTCTTGAATAAAACGCGTAAAAGCGCCTGCGCTTCTGGCGATATTTCTTGTGGCATACCTAATTTGGCTTTCAGAATTTGAGTCATTGTTTCTTTACGATTACTTCCTTGGAATGGCAATGCACCAGTTAGCATTTCAAACTAAAATATAATGATATAAGAAATATGATTTTAAATGAAAGATTTAAGTTTTATATTATTATTTAAAATTAATGAATATTAAGAACCATTAAAACTCCAAAGCTCCACCAATCAGCAGCAAAAGAGTGTCCTTTTCGATTTATAATCTCAGGAGCCATATATTCTACTGTTCCACAAAATGAGTATGTATGTGTATCATCAAGTGGTTGCTTACTTAGTCCAAAATCTGTCAAGGCAATATGGCCTTCTGTATCTAGTAATATACTAAAACATACAAGATCATTTAGTTGATAATCATAAGGAAATCATAGTATAACTATATTAATAATTTCTTACTTTTCTGGTTTTAAGTCTCGATAAATGATTCCAAGACTGTGTACATGATCTAAAGCAAGTGCTAGTTCAGCTAAATAAAACTTCACATCTTCTTCCGTAAACATAAGCTAAAATAAAATATTTATAAGATGAAATACAAAGTAGAACAATTCAAATTAAACATGTGTATAAATTTAGCATACCTGCTTAGACAATCGAGAGAATAAATCTCCTCCTCGAAGAAAGTCAAGAATTAAATAAAGTTTTCCTTCAGTTTGGAATGCATAATGTAAGCGAACTATAAAAGGATTTTCAACATCGACTAGGATGTTTCTTTCCATTTTTGTTCTTAATCTATCTCGAACTAAAAGAAAATAGGTATTTATTAAATATTTTTTGCAAGTATTACCATTCATAATTCAATATTTTGCAATACCTTTAAGCGTAGCTTTTCTCAAGACTTTCATGGCATACAGTGTTCCACTATCTTTGCCCACTGTTTTCCTCACCAAAAATACCTAAATGGTTGACATATGTAATGATTAAAGTAAGATTGATAAAATTACCTGCTATATTTAAGTTACATTACCTTGCCAAATGAGCCCTGCCCAAGCACTTTAAGAAGTTCAAAATGTTTAGGTTCTGCTTTCTCATGGCCCTCCCGAACCAAATCGCGAACCTCAATTTCATGGGATTCGGAGCAGCCATTTGAATGGCCATCGACAGAAGACCTTGTGATCATATTCTCTTCTTGACTTTCAGCCGAGAGAATCTCTGAGCTTTGCTATTATTTTATCGAGAGAAAAAGAAAGAAAGTGAAAAATTAAAAATCAAGCAGTTAAAATTTCGAAAAGTATTGTTGAGTTCTCAAAGATTTATCAGAGGGAAAAAAAAGGCATTTCAACAACACATAGCGCTGAAATGAATTGTACATGTAATCTCGATTGTGTGTTTAATAGAAAACGTGAAACATAAGAGATAAGAAGGCAAACAAGCTTAGCAAGTGTTCGAAAATCAATTGTTATTACCTTCTCGCTTACTTGCTCATGGTTCCAAGGTACGGTAAGCGTAGCCAGCGGCATTTTCGAGAGGCAGAAGTTACTCTCTCGCTCGTAAACAGTCCCGATTAATATTTGTACAAAAGTTCCCCCTAATCTTTAACATTTAGCTTGGCCCGCAGCGTGTGAGTAATCCAAGGCGAGTGTATCTCCACGGCGTTTTCACATACGGCTTTCGAGCGCGGTGTTATGTGTGTCCCGATCGGGCCAAGCATATATGAGCCTTCTTGTATAAGCCAGCAGCAGCAGCAGCGGCCTAGCAGCAGACGCAATCTGTTGAATGGCGCTCCTGGCCTATGTTGTTGCTGTCAGTTTTAGATCTTGCTGGATGCTGCGCGCTGCACGGGGCTAAGGCTGCTGCATATATGAATTCGCGCTTAATCGCTTGGCGGATGTATTGACCACAGCGGTATATATACTAACACGAGCTTATATGTCTAGAGGTTTTATATACACACGCCCCACGTATACATATCTACATCCTATGAATAAATCTACACCTATGAGCACAATTGCAATGTATAGCTACTTTTATGTATATATACACATTGTGGGTATATAGGTATTTGCTGTTATATATGTGACTAGATCCTCCCGCCCTCTACAAAGGAATTATAATGCCGGAAAATTTATTTACTATATTTTAAATTTATTTACATTACCACCTGGGGACGTGGGAGGAATTTTTGAAATTCCAAAATAAATATTTAATCTGAAATTTATTTTCTTTTTTTTCTTATTATAATATGAATCGGCTACAAATCGATATAATTTCAAATTAGATGCGAATTCATGGTTTAACTTTTGTTATAAAGCTTAATTTTTTTTACATGCATTGTATATATATATTTACTCTAGACGTACTACAGTACTATAATATAATTTACTATAGTATCCCACCTTGGACGCTACGGTAGATCTATTATCTACCTTACCGACAGCGACTAATCAATAATAGTTCTTTAAACGCAATAGAATCGATATTGTTGATCATTAAAGAGCAAACTCCATCAAACACTTACAACAATAGCTAGAAAAAAGGTTAAACTATCATTCTCACATACACTTAGATTTCCAAGGCACATCCGTCATAACCAGCAGCCGATAAGCAGGAAAGTCCAGAGGCCAATTAGACACTTTGGCATCTGTCCCCCGCATTTCAGAGTGCGAGAGCTGCATAGCATAATACAGCGCGAGCGAGCTTTCGGGGGGGAGTGCTGCTGCTCTGCTCCGCGAGCGAGCGATCGTAAAAAAAGAAATCAAAGAGAAAAACACAGTGCTGACGACGGCTGTTTCCGAGTTCGCTAGCGCGCGATTGCGACTCGCACGCCTGCGAGCTGCGCCCGAGAGAAAGGAGCTGATCGAACGTCTCAGTGCCTGGTGTGTGTGCCCCTGCTGTGCTGCTCTAGGACACCCATGTTTATCAAGAGCCGAGAGAGGAGGAAAAGTTGAGGCAGCCCCAGGACGTGTGGACACAGAGGCTTGATGGACGAGCGGACGGTGCAGAAGGTGCTGCTACAGCTGTAGACGAGGAGGACGGGCAGTTTTGTTCGCGCGGTCGAGATGTTTACGAGGACGAAGAGCAGCACGACGGACGGGAGGCGGAGTCATCGCCTTTTATAAAGGCGATACGGATCTCTCGGAGGGGGGCCTCTCTGCAATATCCAAATTTTTTGAGGCGGAGCAGTGTGCAAGGGCCTTCGGAAGTAATAAAATAAGCAGCCCCCTCAGTAAGCGACATATAGCGTGCAATGCGTAAATAATACATTAACACTGCTGACACGTCTAGCAACAAACGTCTCTCTCTCTCGCTCGCTCGCTCGCTATCTAGCTCTGTCTCTGTCTCTATCTCTCTCTATCTCGAAAGTATGTCTCGGCTGCATTTTACTTAAATTCGTAAAGATTATCGAGAATTTAAAATGAAGAGGCACGCGTTGAATAAGTGAAACTAGACTCGATAAAACGAGAGTAGAATCTCCAGCCATTCTGTTCCTGATTCACCTCAAAATAGGATAGACTTTTAAGGTAGGCTATTTTGACCACTTTTTCTCTACTGCAGAGCAGCTGTGATTCACAGTACCTGTCATCTACTTACTGATTTTCATTTAGTCTTCTATTTTTACTTAATTTATTGGCCTTTTTCAATTATTTTTTCTTACAATATGTAAGGGAAATTCATCTTTTAAAACTGGCCAGTTCTAGCTGTTTCGTTTATTACTGCACACCTTATTTTTAATTTACATACTTATATAAATTTTGTTGTCCTTCAACAACATTTTCTCATAATTTATTCATTTTCACGTATTACTTCTTTCTAAGACTATATTTTTAGATCAAGAAGTATAAATAAGAGTTATTTGAACTATCCCAACAGGACACAAAGAAACTGGCATTTTTCTTGGTTTAGGTTTTAGCTTTACTTAGTCTATCAAGCTTTTCTCTTTTACATTTGGCTCAGAGCCAACTACTAGAGATGTAAATTCTATTATACTATTTTTAAAATATACTCATAGTTTTGTAAATCAATATAATGTTAAACATTACTATTGCTTTTTCAGTTACAAAATGACAGAAATCAAAATGGATCAGGAAACCGTATACGGGACGCATGAGGATAGTCATGTCGTCATGTCGGAAAAAGTTCAGTCACTGGCTGGAAGTATTTATCAAGAATTTGAACGGATGATTGCCAGATATGATGAAGATGTTGTTAAAGAACTCATGCCCTTACTAGTCAATGTTTTGGAGTGCTTGGATATTGCGTACACGCAAAATCAAGAGCATGAAGTTGAATTGGAGCTGCTTAGGGAGGATAATGAACAGCTTGTAACTCAGTATGAAAGAGAAAAACAACTTCGGAAAACGTCAGATCAGGTAATGTTTGTTATAATTTCAAATTTTATTATAAATATAATTGTAATTTTAATTTTTAAAAAAAATATTCTTTTCACAGAAATTATTAGAGCTAGAAGATGCAGCAGAAGATGAACGTAAAGATTTAGTTTCGAAAATTGATAGTCTCGAATCAATTGTTAGGATGTTGGAACTCAAAACCAAGAATTCTCACGACCACGGTACAAAAGTCAATGACACCTCCAGTCAAAGAAAAACCCCTTACAGTAGAGTAGTTTATTTTGAGTTTATTTTATGTTCAGTTTTGAATTTTTCTTTGTGCTTTTTTTTCATAAGATATAAGGGGAAATTTAATAGATTGTGCATCAAAATGCATCTTGCTTTAAAGTTATTTGTCCAGCTTATTTCCAATTATCATTATTCATTTTATTTTATTTACTTTATTTATTTTATTTTATTTATTGATTTTTTATTTTTATTAAAATAATCATAGGCTTTCATTTTCATTTATACTTTCAACAATTTTTGTTGAACCCATTGCAATGCATACTAGGTTTTTATTAAATGCTATGAAATTATTTATATAAAATTTAAAATTACAGTTGTGCGGCTGGAAGAAAAAGAATCGGAGTTGAAACGCGAATATTCACGATTGCATGATCGTTACACAGAATTATTTAAAACTCATGTTGACTACATGGAAAGAACAAAAATGCTTGTTGGAAGTACTGAAAGATTAGAAAACTCAACAGCAAACAGCAGGGCTCCCAGTCGATTACCACCACTTGGAATGGCACATATGTCTCGAAGTTCTGGTCCTCTTAGTTATGGATTCCAAAGTTTAGAAGCTAGTATGAATGCTGAAGATATTCAAGAGGAAAGTCCACCCAGTGTAGCAAGTCTAAAAACGGAAATGTTGGATAGTAGTAGTGAAGCAACCGTCGAAACGTCAGATAAAAGCCAGTTAACTGATCAGCCAGTGCAAGAAAATAAAACTACTACAATTTCTAGACGTGAGTGCAAGTTCTTTTGATTTTATTCTAATCACTTTTAAGAAGTTCCTCAATTTATATATGATTTTTGAATTTTTTTTCAAGATGTAAGTCCAGAAACAGAAACGGCGCCAGTAATAACAACGCCAACCTCTCCTCGTGTAGAAAAATTAGCTACGACTCCTGGTGGAAGAAGTCGAACAGACAGAGAAGAGCGCCGAAGTGCAAATACATTATACCAAGAAATTAGTTTCCAGGATGCCGATGCCCTGGGAGAAATGGATGAAGGAGCCGATATAACCGGTAAGTTTTTTAATAATCAATTTTATTTAAGTTTAAAGTAACGTTTAAAATCACTTTGCAGGAAGTTGGGTTCATCCAGGAGAGTATGCTTCATCAGGTATAGTAATCACTTATTTAAATTTCAAATATATTTTTATAGTGATACTGTAATGACATGTTGAGTAACAATAAAAACAGTAATATTTTTTGTATGTTGTATAAATTTATAGAAAAATTAAACTACTAAAAAATGAAAAATAATGATTTTAAAATTTGGTTTTATGTATTTAGCATGTCAAATATACTTTCAAAGACCTAAAAATAATTTAACAAACCTACTAATAAATTTCATTGTTTGTGAAAATGCTGTATTCCTGTTACCATGAACTCTACGTTTAATGATGCATGCAACGAATAACCTACATATATGCAGTTAACGACAACTTTTTCGGTAAGAGACTACGTTTTTCAATGCAGAATAAGACTGCTTGCATTTAAATATCGCTTGTTCTCCTTTCAAAACTATCACATACTTGTTTTCTATTGCTGTTTATCTTCTTCAAACAATTTGTAAATAGCTTTTGTTGAAAAGTATTTTTGAGATTATTTTAAATTCGTGTGAATTGTTTGTAAAAATAATTTGTATAAATTATTTATACAACTAGCACATCAAACACGCTGTGCGTGCTTGCACGTGTTTTTATAGCTATAATAAATAAACCTTGAATTGCAATAAAATTAAAAAAAAGCCAATCATGTATAGTTCACAAATAAATTTATTAATTTTTTTTTTAGGCATGGGCAAGGAAGTTGAAAACTTAATAATGGAAAACAATGAACTTTTGGCAACTAAGTAAGTTTATTGATTATTATTTTTTTTTAATTTATTTATTAAGATCGAAAGTAAAATTTTATTGTTTTCACAGGAATGCTCTGAACATTGTAAAAGATGATTTAATCGTAAAAGTGGATGAATTGACTGGGTAACTAAAATAATATCACTTTAATTATGAAAAATTTATAAAAAAAAATAATGTTATGCGATATTAAAAATAGGGAGCAAGAGGTACTTCGAGAAGAAATTCGTGGTTTACAGCAGGCAAGAGATCGACTTAGACAGCGAGTCCTAGCTTTAGAAGAAGAACTGAAAAAAGTAAAAGAAGAAGCCGAAGCTGCAGCAAAAGCAACAAAAAGTGATGATGAAGAAGAAGTTCCATTGGCCCAAAGGAAGAGGTTTACAAGAGCTGAAATGGCGAGGGTACTGATGGAGAGGAATCAATATAAAGAAAGATTTATGGAGTTACAAGAAGCAGTTAGATGGACAGAAATGATACGTGCTAGTAAAACGGATCCGTCTAGCATATCTGGTGGAAAACCGACTATTTGGAAATTGTAATTTATATAATTTTATGTGAAGTTGTATTAATCAAAGTGCAAAATATTAATTTTTTTCTTATGCAGTTTTAGTAACCTCTTCACGGGTCCCGCAGACCGAGGACCTCTAGTCCGCGGACCACATATCCGATATAGCGCACCAGCTAATCAAGTAGTGCCAGCTGCTCCTATGGATATGATGCGCAGAAAAACCTTCAAAAATCGACATGATTTTCTTGATCAAGGAGACAACATGTGAGAAATATAAATATTCATTTCTTTTGTTTATACACATTTTAATTTATTATAGTATTTATTGCGAAGTTATTTTAATTTTATAAGTAGATATTGTATTTATTTAATGACTATTTTGTAGAAAGATGAAATTTTATTTTCTTCTTCGTTTGCTAGATATTTTTTAAACACGTTGCATGTTTTCGTTATAAATCATTGTATAGCTATATTATATACATGTACATATTGTGTATATTTAAATTGTTAAATATTTAGATTTTTTTAAATACAAAAAGTACTTGATATATTATGCGTTATATCCCTTTTATTAAAAAATCGTAGATGCCCAATAGTATGGATCAAAATAATTAAATAAATTGGTGGAAGGCATAAAAACAAATATAAAAACAGAATACTTCGTTGAACTGTTAAATATCAGGAATATATGGTTTACATAAACGTAGAATAAAAGAAAATATATATTGTTTTATTTTTGATATTTATTTGATTTCTGGTATATATTGCTTTGGTATGTTTACTCTGGGTCTGCACTTTTTGTTTCTTCCCTGCGATGCACTCAAGAAAACCCAGCTTTTCGCCTTAGATTACTAGAACAACAGGTAATATAGTTCCAAATCTTTCTTTGCCCTCTCACCCCAATCGTTTCCAAGTTTAAATTTTATAATGTGCAAGCACTCTTTAAGTATTGCAAAATAAGTATGATTTTTTCATTACATTGCTACTTTAATAATTCTCTTTTTCATGAATAACATTTTGTCATTCAACATTTACACAATAATCGTCTATACACATAAAAGAATTAACAAGTGCTATTCAAAATGCATGTAAAATTTTCAAATTTACTGAAAATTTCTAAAAATAAAAGTATAAAATTATGAAAAATGTGGTGATTTGGTAAATAATACTGCCTACACATTATTCCGTTGGCTGGATTTTTAGAATGTATAGTAAAAAGTAGATGTACAAAACTGATTTTTTATTATTTTTTTTCCATTGTTCATTGCTTATTGCGAACAGTAAAGTTTTTTACGCTTACTCATTGCAGGTCGTCTGAAAAACTAGTAGCAAGACGTGCAAACGAAAGAAGAGAGCAGTATCGTCAAGTCAGAGCTCACGTGCGGAAGGAAGACGGAAGATTGCAAGCTTACGGTTGGAGTTTGCCTGGTAAACCAAGTGCGCCGACACGACAACCAGTTCCTGTACCTGTTTATTGTAGACCGCTGCAGGAAACCGAGCCCGGAATGAAAGTACGTTTTGCTTTACGCTCTAAAAGTTTTGCATTTTTTGATGAAGAGAAGATAAAAATTCATTGCTTATTTTTATAATTCACTTTTTTATGGAAATCAAGCAGCGATAATTTATGAACATATATGCTTTTTTAATGATTCAAAATCTTATGAATTAATGACTCATTACTAAGAAAAAAAATATTTTTATATTCATAAATTCTATTGTTAGCAGTACATTCAATTTTTGAAATTTCTATGGAAATATTTCTCTTCTCTAAGTTATAGTTAAGATTCTAAACGATGAAAATATTAAGATAACATAGTTTTAAAAATGATTGTTTGATTTATCCGCAGATTTGGTGCGGGGCTGGTGTATATTTAAGCGGTGGTAAAACTCGAGATGGAGGGTCCATGGTTGGAGGAAGTGTCTTCTATGCAGCAGAGGCACGAGAAACTAGTAGCGATTCTAAAGCCGATCCTGAAGATGCCGTCGAACATTTAGATAAGGAACTGCAAGAAAGTGAACAAAGAAGACTCGAAGCTGAGAGGCTAGAGCAACATTTGAGTTCGCTTGTTTGGATATGCACGTCCACGCAAAAGATGTCAAAAGTAACTGTGATAGATGCTAATAATCCAGCCGAGATTCTTCAAGTTTTTAATGTTTGTGAAAGCCATTTACTTTGCATTGCTAGTGTGCCTGGTGCTAAGGAGAGTGACTATACTCAAAATGCGGGTGATATCAATGAGGACGGACAAATTAGTAAAGAAATTGATAATCAAGCAGAGATTGCTCTTTCAGATGAAAATCAAACGGAAACGTTAGAAACTAAAGTTGCCGAGACAGCCAAGTCGGCTGACGCTTCTCCAGAAGAAAAGGTAGATCAGTCGCGCGAAGTCAGTAATTCCGATCCTAATTCAGTTGTTGAAACACAAAGTTTAGAAGTGGACGCTGAAACTGTTAACTTAGGTAAAGTTCGTTTTGTAAAAAATCCTCCTGAATCTAGCTCTTCAGAAGTAAACACACAAGACGATGATGAAAAGTGCAATGAAGAAAGCGAAACTCCAATAGAGAAAATGTCTTCTGTTCAACCGACTATGTGGCTTGGAGCTCAGAACGGAGCCGTTTTTGTTCACTCAGCTGTAGCTAAATGGTCGGTATGTTTGCACACTGTAAAATTACAAGATGCTGCCCTTGCCATTGTGTAAGTAAATAATTAGTTTTTACATAACATTGTAATTTCTATTAAATAATTGAAGTTTATAATTTTAAATTAATAAATACGTATATTTTCGTATACAGACACATACAAGGCCGCGTATTAGTTGCTTTAGCTGACGGAACTGTCGCGATATTCCGAAGAGGAGTAGATGGTCAGTGGGATCTTTCTCAATACCATATTATAACTCTGGGAAGCCCACAACATTCTATTAGATGTATGACCGTCGTTTTGGGTAAAACAGTGTGGTGTGGTTACCGAAATAAAATTCATGTTATTGATCCTATTTCAATGACACTCGAGGTAATTAATAAAATTCTTCAAATGAATTTTAATAATGTTGTATATCATGCTGAACACGTGAACATGAGGAATATGTGAAACAAAAAGATTTTCTATTGCAGTGCACCGTTGATGCACATCCACGCCGAGAGTCCCAAGTTAGACAGCTGGCCTGGCTTGGTGAGGGCGTTTGGGTCAGCATTCGATTAGATTCGACACTAAGACTGTACCATGCTCATACGTACCAACATTTACAAGATGTTGATATTGAGCCTTATGTTAGTAAGATGCTAGGCACGGGAAAACTGGGCTTTTCCTTTGTACGAATTACAGCACTGCTCATATCATCTAACAGGCTTTGGATCGGCACAGGGAATGGAGTCATTATTTCTGTTCCTTTATCCGAAAGTAATGAATTTAAATTACCTTATTATATTTGAATTAAACAAATCATAACATTTATTTTATATTGTGATTATCAGGTGCCGGCGGTTCGATGGCTGTGTCGCGTGTTCAGACGGGTAGTGGAAAAGGTGATGCTCCAGGTGTTGGTGTTAGAGTCTTTGCTTCCGATCACGGTGTTACTCCAGGCAGTTTTGTTCCGTACTGCAGTATGGCTCATGCACAACTTAGTTTCCATGGTCATAGAGATGCAGTAAAAATGTTCGTCGCTGTTCCAGGTAATTGTCATTAATTAATTAATTAATTATTTATTTTATAGTTAGTAACTCTATTTCTATCCTAATAAATAACTGCATTTAATTTGTAGGTCACGGTGGACAAAGTGCAGCTTCCGATAATACACAACCTGCTATGCTTGTTTTATCTGGAGGTGAAGGTTATATTGATTTCAGAGTTGGTAAGTACTGTAATAGTAGATTCTCATGCTAACATTAACAAATTAATGGGATAAATGAGTCCGCAATAATTGGCTTTATTCCCCATAAAAACTGTTATCAAAACAGTAGTTTTAAAATTCGTCCGACATACTTATAATTTCAGCAGATGAAGCTGAGGATGAGAGTGACGTGGCAACACATCTAATTGTATGGCAATTAGTCAGGTATGCCCCCAGAGAGTACCGGGATGCACATGTGCCTGCTCTACATTTACATTATATGCATTTGCCAAATAACCAAGGGATTTAAACGTAAAAGTATAATATTAATTTTTTCAAACTAATCAAAATTATTGAAAGATGAAGTTTTTGAAAAAATTGATAATAACTTTTATCGGTACAATTAGAAAAATAACAATATTAATAATCACGTAAGTGGGAATGGCACAATTAACTCAAATCCTCTTTCTACTAACGCTTAAAAACACAAAATTAATAGCATTTTGGTGAAATGTACATTTAACTAACAAAATCTAAATCTATTGTGCATTGTACAAACTTTGAAAAATAATTTCTATTTCTAATTTTCTATTTCTATAAAGAAAATGAAGATTAATTTTTCATTTTCTATGCTCTCTGGGGGTGATTGTGAAAGGAAAGCTGCTGTATTTAGAAAAAATTGCATCCAAATTTTCTAGCAAGAAAAATGTGAAAAACTACTTTCAGTATTTAGAAAATACTTAATTGTTAATTACTAATATCAAAAAAATTTAGTGAGATGGAAATAGTGAGAAACATAATGTTAAATTAAGTTTAAATATTAATCATAGATATAATATTTGTAGGTGACGGTGAGGAAACAGAGGAAGGACTTGAGCGAACAGCTGCATCTGCAGTACAGAATTCTGAGGAACAAGGTGAACAAAGCCATTTAATAGTGTGGCAAGTGCAATGTCCGATGCCAGTGACAAATGCCTAGTCTTGTTGAAAGAACAAGGAGTTGCCTGGCCTAGCTTCGTCTTTTAGCAACGACCAGTTGATATTGAAACATTCAAGCTCGACTGAAAAGAACAGCGTTACTAATTAGTGACTAACCAAATTGCCAAATTTGAAAAAGCTTGTGCTTCAGGAGGGATTTTAATACTATTAGCGTATTCGCAACGACGATCATGTTGTTGTCAATTTGATAACTCGACGATTTTAGAAAATGTAATTAACTTGCAGTCCGTTAACAATCGTAATTATTATTATTATTCTCGTTTTTTTTGTACCTCCTTCACTAACGTATGTTGAAACGTAACTATTAATCATGTTTTAAAAAAAAGTTTTCACATTAAAACGATAAACTTTTTTGGAGGGTACAAATTTTAGAAATGATTTTTATGAAGCGTTATATTTCATATTGACTTATTATATTTCATAAATTTGCGCATCGCTTAATAGACATATACATTGCGTGAACAAGTTGTCGGCAGTAATTTATTTATATTTCACCAATAAAATGTGTATATGTGTAAGGCTCTTTATCAATGAATATACAATACGCGCATCAAGTCACTGTTTGCTTTAGGACTACTCTAAGATTAGATTAGATCATTGGAAAATGTATATCATAGAGATATTTTTTTTTATATTTATTTAACAAGATCAATAATTCTATTAATACACAACTTTGGCATTTTGATTAGCAAAAATAAAGTTTGTAGGGATATATTACTTGGGTTTTGTAAATATGCAATGTTGATACTAGTGAAAGATATTTGTTATGTTGTACAGTCATATTCAAAAGGAATAGAAAAAGAAGTTCCAAGGCTTCTTTCTTTTCTTTTTTGAATAGACTATTTTGAATCTCCTACCAAAGATGCAGATTGAATAAAAAAACACACATGTAACAAAATAAATTCGTTTGTACCATATACAATCAAGTATTTTGGCTGCTCAAAATGATGTATGCGCATCGAATTAAAAATTTAATTTTTATGTGTCGAGCAAGGAATTGTGTACCTGGCTCGAACAAAAGGTGACCGTAAAAAATAAAAGAGATATATAAATATGCATGTTTATAATTATTTTCTTAATCATTTTACAGGCATAAATTAAGAATAAATTTTCAAATTGCACTATTGTGAAATAAATATTTATAACTATTTTTGATCATGAGCTAGTCATTGATTAATTTTGGATTGAATTTGATACATATTTTTTTATATTATAATACTATTAATAATATCGACATATGCTTAAATATTTAAAAGGTACAATTATGTAAAATAATTGATAAATTATAATAAGTCATTGAAAGTGTTATTATTTAATTTCAACTTGATAAAACATATCGATCACATTGCATTTAATCCAAGAGATTATCAAGATCAACACGATAAGTCGCGTGATTTGCAAATTGTCCGGTGCTACTTGAAAAATTTGAAAAAAAAACCATTGACAATCAGCACGAAAAAAATAATAAAAAATCAAAATGCCTACAAAACAAAAGTAGTTCCTCCCAATTCCGCACCTCCAAAAATGTCGACATTACTGCCAAAAATTTTGCACCACTTAGCCGGCAGCTGGGTGTGTCACAGTCACTGGCCGCTCAAGTCCCGCGGGCGTTCCATCGGCGCCGTGTTGTTTACCTCGCGTTGGCTGCTCGAGCGAGGAGCAGCCGCTGCATGTATCCCCACTACCGGCCGCCGCGGCGGCGAGTCCCGCGACGAAATAAAAGGTCGTGAACGAGCCGCTATCAGAGTTGGCTCAATAGCCAGCGTCAGACAAGCAGCTAGGCCGGTTTACTCGAGCAGGCGTAAAAGCCAGCTTGGCGCATCAGTTTCGTCTCGATCATTCGAACGTCTCGACTTTCGCCGTTACTCCACTGCCTGCGAGGGACGCAGCGTGACCGTAACGATGGCCCGAGATCCATCCGCAGATCAGCTCAGCGACTACAAGAAATCTGTCAAGGTTAGTTAGCCGTAATATTTTTCCCTCTTTGTGTCTGCTCGCATCTACGGCGGCGATAACTCATTAACATTTTTCCCATGTTTATTATCAATCAAGTGAGCGGAAAATGTATACAAAGCGCCTCGCAATTAAGGCTCCTTTGAGGGCCTCTTTGCCTTTTCTGCGTCTTTCAATAATCCGCATTATCATTGTGCGGGAAAGCGCTTTAAAAAAAACTTACTTATATATATATACTACTACCGGTCGCTGGCAATATAGTGATTACGCTGTTCGCGTGATGGGCGAAGTAGTAACAGCCTTGACGAGCCAGTCTGTAAATAATATAAAGACACCTTGGAATTTTTAAAAAGTTGGTTAGTCGACGATCGATTTTCACCCACATTATCAAAGCATAACAACCTGTTTGCTCCGAAACAGATATCGTATATTTTTTTTCCGTTAGACGCCACAGCTATATTTTAGCCGGCTGAATGAAAGTATTGTTGCAGCCGAAAGTAAATCTTATCGTAAATGCTTTATCATTCATCCTTCTAGAGTGTATTCACTTACGATCAATCGCTATCTGTGATTTGCTTGTTTAAAGCATCGTCGTTATGTGATTTACTTTTTACGCGCAAATATTTTCGTATTAGATATGAAAGTAACGTGACTTTTATCAACGGTGGAAATATAGATATATGTCGGGTGCAATAAATTTTGCAAGTATTAAGAAATACTTGAGCACAATGGGGAAGACCTACTTTATAATCTATAATAATATGCGGGTGTGATAAAAAATTATGGTTATTGTTTAAAAGAGAATGATTTTTTATTCGTTACGTAAATAATTTTTATAATTATAGAATAAAAAAATGAGAACATTTTTTACTCTGGGGAATTAAAACTTACAATACTTCATGACACTTTTTTATCTGTTCTAGTACTTCTATTACTCTGTTTAGTATTTCTTATAAATATATAAAAAATTTAATTTCCGAATACTTTTTATTTATTTAAATTAAAGCGTGCTGAATAGTCCGTAAAAACGATCAAATATAAGATATAAAAATAATTGAAAAAATGAGATCTTAAATCTACTAAGAATACAAATATTGTTAAATGATTACGTTTAGATGATTTGATATAGGTTTTCCTGTTATAATTCCTATCTATACATAAAATATGCAATTATCTATACAGTTCATTCCAATAAAAAAATTCCCTATAAGTACTATTTATTTATAATTGTATACATGTTTACGTTTGTATGCAAGTGTTCTGTTATTCAGATGATAATACCAGCATTTGTGTACATGTAGATGCAAGTATTTTATCGAAAATTGATAAGCTATTCTTTTTGCTCAGCTTAAAGTTCAATCACGGGATTTCTATATTTAACTTTATTATTGTTATATAATATTTTTAAATTGGTTAAATTGATAACATAAAAATTAATTAATGATCATTGATTATGAAATTAATTTATAATAAGCATTCCATGATAATTGAAAAAAATTATTGAATACGCAATTACATTTCAATTTTATAAATAATAAATGAAATACACAATGTCAACAGTGCACTCGGTTGTTTTCTAAGTGCATCCTTAAATATGCAAATATCCGTATATGATGCATTTTGTAAATATTCACATATCTGATAAATAATAAAAATGAATTTTCCATAAAACCCGTCAATATGTTTACATACATTCAGTCGTTAATCATATTTAAAGCTCATTTTATATTAACATGTCCTTTGTTTGAAAAAAGAAACTTAAACGGATGTAAGAGGGCAGGTCAAATAATATTTGCAATGCTAATAAAGTCTAATCGCGTATATAAATATACTCTTATTGGCAAAGTTAAAATTAAACGGTATGTTTTTCATTTATTTATATTAGCGATCCGCTTTTAACGAATGTTAATTGATTACATCAATGTCACAAAAACTGTTAATAGAGCTGGTAATTGAAATTTCAAAATAATATTTTAGCTTAGTCATTTTGATAACTTATATGTATCTGCGTGTATACCATTATAATAACTACGTAGAACATTTAGAACTTGTGAAAAATTAACAATGTTGGATTTATCTTGCATAGTATCGTGAGAACTCATTTACAATATGAGGGTATTTAAAAAAGGTGCATTTATTCATTGCAAGATCAAAATCTTTTCTTAAAATTGGAAGCAATAAACAATGAGGGATATAAAACCAACAATTTATAGTTTTTTAATACCATTTAAATTACTACAAAGAAATTATGGATTAATTACGTTATTTCTGCTAAATCCTTATTAATAAGAAGAATCACTTAAGTTTTTTATTTAATTTTTAAATATCGTCTTATCGTCAAAATCGTCGTTTTAATTCTAAATAATAAAAATAATAATTTTGGGCAAATCAAAATTTAATGCAAAAATGTAGTTATATCCATTCTTTCGTTAATAAAGAGATATTCGCATCTTCTTAATTGACTTTAGATTTTGCAATAAGCAACTTCATTTTGTTATTGAAAATAAAATTATGGGAATTAATTTTTTTGTTAAAGAACATTTGCACATTCATGAGCAATCTAAAAAATTTTTTTTGCAACAGAATATTTTTCTGAATTTTTTCGAGGTGTGCCATAGGCTTATCAAATTATTTGTGATTTTACTGAAGTTTTAATGTTTTAAAGAATTGTTTTCATTCAAAATCAAAAAATGTGTGAGCATAAAGTGTTTTATTTACAAAACAAATATAAGTTATTCACATTATCAAAATGATAAAAAAAAACTTTTGTTAAAATTTTCTAAATAATAATTCGTGCTTAATCTCATCAATTTTAAAACGTTTGAAATAATCAGCAATTAGTCATTTCAAATCAAAACAACAATTATATTTTCTTGCACAAAATTAATTATGCTTTGTAGTTATTAGTAACGAACCATAATCGCTAACCAACTCCACAACTAATATCATCAAATTTTGCATTTTAGGGAGACGTTCCAACCCTTCTGACCGGAAATGGAGCTCCAATCGCTGATAAAAAGGCCAGCATCACCGTCGGCCCACGCGGACCGACGCTACTACAAGACTTCGTTTACCTCGACGAAATGTCGCATTTCAACAGAGAACGAATCCCAGAACGCGTAGTCCACGCCAAAGGAGCCGGTAATTCCCCATTTTTCCAAGCTCAGAATCATTACAATTATTGCGCAAAATTTTTACACTCGCATTGCTCGACGCATTAATAATAATTACAGTCGTTAACAAGAGACGTAACTATTAGTACGACTGCTTAGAATTGTATTGTGCAGGGTTCACTCACAGAGCGCGATCTCACACAAGATTAATCGACTCTATACCATTGATAATAATCACGAAACCCACATGTTATGTTGCAGGCGCCTTCGGTTACTTCCAGGTGACGCACGACATCACCAAGTACTCGAAAGCCAAGGTATTCACGCCAGGAAAGAAAACGCCTATTGCCGTGCGCTTTTCCACCGTGGGCGGCGAGAGCGGCTCCGCCGATACCGTCAGGTACGTCTATCCGGGGATAATTAGCCTTAATTCGCCATTGTTGCGCCAGGCTGCTTCATAAAAAGCAATCGAACGCCGTAATCGTTCAACTATGCATCCTCATCGGAAATGACTTTAACGCCTACGTGAGCAATGCGCTTTTTTTGCAGAGATCCGCGCGGTTTCGCAGTCAAGTTTTACACGGAAGAAGGCATTTGGGATCTTGTGGGAAACAACACGCCGATATTCTTTATTAAAGATCCTCTGTTTTTCCCGAGCTTTATTCATACGCAAAAAAGAAACCCTGCGACGCACTTGAAGGTGATTATCTTTATTAATGAATCAAGAGGTCGTATATTTGATGAATCAGAGGACGTAGTTGTTTTATGCTGGATTATTATTCTGATTTTTTAGGATGCGGATATGTTTTGGGACTTTATCACCTTGCGCCCGGAAACAACGCATCAAGTAATGTTTTTGTTCAGCGACCGAGGCATTCCCGATGGCCATAGGCATATGAACGGTTATGGTTCGCACACTTTCAAACTGGTAAATGATAAGAACGAAATGGTTTACTGCAAATTCCATTATAAGGTAATGCATTGCTTTTATGAAGATATTAAAATTACCGCGAGAATATTGTTTTAATTCTATGCTTTTGATAATTCAGACGGATCAAGGCATTAAGAATCTGCCCGTGGACAAAGCAGCTAACTTGAGTGGGTCAGATCCTGACTATAGTATTCGCGACTTATACAATGCAATCGCAACTGGTAATTATCCAACTTGGACCTTCTCTATTCAAGTTATGACTCCTCAGCAGGCTGAGAAGTTCAGGTGGAATCCCTTTGATCTAACAAAGGTAAGATCAGTTTATCAAACGTAATGAATATTTTTATTAGCGTCTCAACATTCCAATCTAAGAAAAGT
>JAPYZB010000648.1:0-18844 GCA_030522745.1 Eupelmus kiefferi | reverse complement strand
GCAGGGTTGGCCTCGGTTTCGACATCCGCTTCTGGCTGCTCTCAGCGGTAGGGCATCAATCTTGCTTTTTGATGTCATTTGCTGGTTTGTGATTCGTCTCTTGTAACATTAGAATTGTATGGCTAAATATGCACTAAAATTCACGTACTTATATCCATAATTCTAATTAAAAAAGAAAAAGAAAAAAAATTGTAATTATTGAAATAATCCTTACTTAATTCTGAAATCATACAACTCAAATAGTTACATCGTTATAAAAAATGTTATTCTTTCAAATATTTACAATTTTCAAAATACTTCAAAATGGAAGTTCCTGAAAGCTAAACCAGTCGGCAGCGATTTTGCATTCAAACAGTGTTTCAGTAGTTACTATTCAAGTTCAGTACCAACCTCTTTCAGTAACATAAGTTGATTTAGACTCAAATCAAAATATTGAATGTTCTTTTATTAATTTTTGAATGCATAGTAATAGTATATTTTTGAAAATTAATCAAAACTAAAAGTTGACTAACTGTCACAACTAAAAATTATTAAGTGCTTAAAAATCTTATAAAAATTTTGAATTTTCCAATTTAAATTTGGTAAATGTCATTTACACCCCATAACCCAGAGCGCAGATGCTTATTAAATTGTTTTAAACGCAGCATCAAATAATGGGAGAATGAAAATCCCCGTGAAACGAAGCGAGTGCTCGCTCACGTACACCAGCTCACACGCACAGAGTCAGAGAGACATAGAAAGCAGCAAAGACAGCGCAAGAAGTCAAGGCCGAGCTGAGTACGGAACGATCCCGCCGCGCGGCGCTTTGTGCAGAATAAGCCTTGGTGTCCGCACTACCGCGTTCTCCGTTTTCCTCCCAACTACGTGCACCTCCGCTCGCGCGCTATCTCTTCCGCGCACACAACTTTACTTATATGGTGCTATATCGTGGGAGGAGGAGGAGAAGCTTGGGTACTTGAGCCTCGAGTACTCCTGCATTTAGTACAGGTATAATGTGTATGTATATATAAAGGCAGCGCCAACGAGAGAAGATATAAAGAAAGAGAGAGAGAGTAAGAGAGAGAAAGAGAGAGGTGAAGCGTGCGGTTGAAGCGTCTGTGTCGAGGATGATGTCGCGCACAGTCTTGGGGACGGAAGTTTGAGAGCGAGGTATATACGAGCCGTCGTCAGACAGAGTTGTCGAGGAAGAGCTGCCTGGCTGGGGCTTATTATTAATTTCCGTTCCTAAAGAGAATAATAGTCCACGCTCCGCGGGCATTTTTAATTAGTACCTTCATGATTTACGCTCTTGGAGTACTTTTTTACTCAATTAAGAAAATAATACACATTTTTAATGGATTTATTTTTACTTTGAAAATAGTAAGAAAATATTAGAATAGCGATAAAATATATTTGTTTGAATGTATTAATTTTATTATATTGTTTTTATATAAATTATAACTAAAAATAAATTTTACATTATGTCAAAATATCTTTAAGATTTATGTAGATAAGTTTTTTAAATTTAACCTAAACTTGAATAAGTTTTTAAAATTTAAACTAAATAACTTTTTCATAAAAAGAAACATTTAAACATGCTCAAACGCTTTAACTTAAATATATAATTTATTACGTAAAAATAAAAAATATTTTAAGTAATTTAATTAATTACATTAATTAATTATATTACTTGCACAATAATATTACTTAATTTAATTATATAATAGATTAATTTAATTTACTTGCATAATAAATTAGTTAATTATAAATAGTTTATTACATTAATTATTGAATATTGACAAGTATAGTAAAATTTTGTGCCAAACTGTTATCAAATACAACTTTAACATTTCAAAGCAGCAAAAGTTCAAATTTATGTTTAGATAAAAAGTTTTATGTTGGAACTAGAATTTTTTTTCTTTTTTATCTTATTTCATAATGCGTTATGAACAAAAATAGTTAAGGGCCGTAAATGACTGTGAGCGAGTTTTCACTCTTGGAATGATGCAAGGTAGCAGGCATTAAAAATTGTTAGACAAAGTTATGTGTTTAATTCGTGACTGCAGAATTAAACAGAGGCCAAATTATTTTTGTCATAGAATTGTCACGTGCTTATACGCGTATCAGGTTTTTCAAGAAAAAATAAAATAATCTGGTGCTTTGTTTCTGCAGTCAAAGAATTTTATGATTATTTTATGATAGCATGGTAAAATATTATATTAAGCTACATTGTCGTTATGTAAACGTCCGCCATTTTACTAAGAGTTGAGAGCCGTATATATGTATAGGGCTGTGTATATAGCTGTACAAATCCAAAAGTAAGATTTATAATGTTTATCCATAATGACAGTCACATTCGAATTCTATTTAAACATAATAATTCTTAAATATTAAAAATATTGATGAAATTTTAATTAGCTTTTTTGTTAATGTGGTTAAAAAAATTATTACCGATATATTTGCATGTAGTTGCCTCAAAATTATTTTGTCGTTCTTTTATGCATATTAAATAAATTTTGAACGGTCTATATAACTGTATTAATTCTTATCATTTTTTCTTGTTATTAAAATCTATGTGATGAACTAATATTATTATTGAATAAATAAATAATATGAAATTTTAAAGAGATTTTTTTAACATAAAAATTATGTTTATGTTTATTATAATTCTTCGCATTTGTTTTTAGAAGTTTTTATTCTATTAATAATAACATGATCATTTTATTGCTCGTATATGGAAAGTGTTGAGATTTGAAGAAGAAACGATCTTCAATAAGCTAAGGTGTAAAAGATGCAATTTTTATATAGAATTACATAATGCAATTGTAATTAAAATCTTGTTAATTCCTGAATTAGAACGGTAAATTTTCAATATAAACTCTAAACCAATTCTTATTTTTTAATCTAATAAGTTTTTTTAATAAAAAATTCAAAGTAGTTTAGAGCCATTTTATTCCTTTAATTCAAGTACAAAGAAAACTTTTTACAATTTATAAAAAAATTTTATGATAGAATTGATTAAAAATATATAAATTATACAATTTGTATAACGAATTTATATAAATTATATAAATTTATATTCTGGGTTTCGATTTTTTTTTAAAAGCAGTTGGTTATAAAGTTTGAGGATGATAATATTTTTTTAAAAAAGGATAGCACATCCTCATTTACTTAGACATTTTTTTAAAACTTTGATTTTATGTCTTTTAACGTTTTTTTTTGTACTTTGGACGGCAGACCTTAATTATGTTTCTAGAAAGTTTCTAACAAAATTAAAAATGTTACTATTTTGCAATAACCTTGCGGTTTCTATATCGAGAAAACAATAATTTTAAAAAATTTAAGTTATTAAAGTCATAATAATTGAATAAATTTGTCAAATTAATCAAAAATAAATAGATAAGTTCTTTTTAACATTTTTTCTAAACGCTCTGTTATGCATAAGACTTATAAGTTACTTGAAGGTTTCATTCCGACTTAAATTACTTATATTAATAAGTATCTCTTTGATACAAATATAATTAAAACAAATAAAAATAAATAGACTCTGCTATAAAGATACTTTGCAAAAAGTAACGCATAAATATAGCGAATTCATCATCAGTCCAACAAAGATTAATAATTTTGCAAATAAAGCTTGATTACTATCTTTCCAGTAGTAACAGGCACGCAAGAAGATTCACGACAATTCGCCGAGAGAAACACAGTCGATAAACAAGTTATTGAAAAAGTTCGTTTTATAGGACTATGAATCAGGGGGACGATAAATCTAATTCCTCTAGGCCCCATTGTCTGTCCCTCCTAATGTCTATATATCTCGAAAGCTCATCATCCACGGCAGTGCTAGTTTCGCTTCCAGGGCGCACGTGTACATGCACGAGCACATCTCGGTGTAGGTGCCTCTCTCTGTCCCTTTCTCTTCTCAACTTGAGTCCCTGAAAATCGCACGAATCGATAGACCGGGCGCTGTTCCCTATATATATAGGGGCGCTCAGATAGGACGGGAGAGAAAGGGAGACAGCGAGAGAACGAGCGAGGGAGAGATAGAGACGCAGCAGCAGCAGCAGCGCCGGTATACTACCGTCAACGTAGAAGCAGCAGCCGTTGTGACGACGGTCCTCGTGCGCGCGCTTGCGGACGGCAGCAGCGCGCCGGCACAAAAGCGCGCGAAAAAGCACAAGACACGATAGCTAGGGTATTCTGCTAGTGGCTCCGTGTGCCTGAAAAAGCAGACGGGGTTGAGATGATGGGATGCATGCAGAAAAACGAACGAGCGTGTGACGGAGGGAAGAGGAGCGAAATGGCCCGGCAGAGAAGGGCAGGAGCAAAATAGAGACGGAGGAAAGTTAGGGCGAGGGGGGTAGGGGTAAAAACAATAAAAGCTACCGTGAAAGACGCCGAATGGGACAAAAAGATGAGGAGTAGGGTGGAGAGAGAGCGAGGATGGCAGAAAGGGGTGAAACAATGGTGGAAGCGGAGCGGAAGGGAGGAGGACTCTTTCAGCTTTCTCTCCTCCTTCTATTTTTTTTTAAATGAACTAAGAGGATGTGTGCACGCGAATGTTATTTTACGGCAATCAAGCTAATTGTGTAGTCTAAAAAATGGAATTAGTTATTGTTTTAGAGTGTTAATCAACATTAGAGCTTTATTAGACAGATAATTATTTTTTTTATGAATTAGTTGATGATATTTTATAAGCGAATAATTTTCCATGTTCCAAGTAAATTTTATAAGCATCAATTCTAAAGAAAAATTTTTACCTTAGACTGTTTAACTAAATTTGTATCGATAAGTGAAGATTCTTAGTTTATGTACATTAATTTAACAATGCAAAGTGTAATATATACATTCACACACACACGCGCTCGTGAGTGTACTTCAATACCCTTGCATATCTTATTAAAGCTTTAAACAAATCGATAGATGGTAAAGTTGTAAATATGTTACATGTATGATGATTTGAATATTTCATGTGCAAAATGTTTTTGAAATGTAGAAAAAGTAATTATAATTCGTAGCTCTACATGTTTTTATCTTTAACAAAAATTCTAACATGAATTCTAAAAATTCTAACATAATGATACGTATATAAATTATGCATTACAGAATTAGTTAAAAAAAATGCAAATATAGTACATTTCGATACGGGTGTAGAAGGTGATTATTTGCCTCGTGAGATGTTTTTCGCCCGAGCGAAGCGTTTCGACACGGCGTGCGGGAAGTTCGTTTTTCCGCATGCTTTCTCGTGCGGGAAGTGTCCCATTCTCGCACAGCTCTTGAACGTGCATGAAAATACATGGCGTGCGGGAAGTGAAACTGAATGAGAACACTTCCCACGTAACAAATCGTACAGAACGAACTTTCACACCTTGCATGAAAAAATAATGTACGTAACGCATGCATGAAGTAGGTGATTCCCGCACGGGTATTTTATCACCTAACAACACCTCTGCGGGAATCACCTACTTCTCATAGTAGTTACGTTTTGTTCTAATTTGATGCAATGTACAGGAGTACTTTACGCTTTTTTTGCAAGGTTCTTAAATGCAATTTACACCTATTGTATCAGAAAACATTGTTCAACGCTTGTGCTAAAATAGATTCTCGTCTCGACGGATTACCAGGTGAACTCACCCTCATGCCTGTATCGAAACCGACTATTTTGTAATTATAAAAAAAGAAGATAAACTTTTCTTAACATCGTTCCATTTTTGCGTTAAATAATTAAAGTAAGATTAAATTATTTTGAAAAAAAATTCGTAGAATATAATCTATTATAAATTTTATAATGTTTATATTCAATTTAAATTTAAATGAAGTTTTTGCCGTAATAAATTATTCTTACTCATACAGTAATGCAGAAAATTAAATATTTCTTGCGGCAAAATATACAGAGAAAATGAAAAATTTGTTGTAGAAGATAATTTGCTGTGAGCTTTAGAATAGAATAAAAGAAATTAGCAACTGTAATATAATTTAGTTATAATGAGCTTACATATATATCTGAAAGAAAACTAATCAGTCAAAGTCAGAAAGGTTTGGAAGTACGACAAGTTCGAATGAAATGGTCTTGAACCGCTGACGTGCTGTCGGTAACAGAAAATGAGATGTTAGTTGCCGTACTTGTCCCGATCGATGTTCTCTACTTAAATAAGAGTCTAGACATATGCTCGCGGTAATAAATCAAATAAGCTTATGCAATGTATTCTATGTATCATTGCTTCGAATAGGAAGAATACATGTACATCGATACCCCAGGAAAGGCAGTTTTGTGCAGCTTCAGGGTGGGTAAAGCGTATGTAGAGGAGCGATAGTGTTGGGCATTATGGTTGCTCACCCTGACCGGAGACTAAATCTTCGGCTTTTTAGAAGGGTTTCTCGATTTAAGCCTCAACTCCTGCAGGGAGTAGCGCATGTGGTTGAAAGAGGATACCACCCTCGACTTCGGCGGGGTGTGAGCTAAAGCAAATCTGGCTAGCCGTCATTGGATACACCAGAGTAACAATGTTAGACAGTGGCATCTTACTTTTAATTGATCAATTGCTTCTACTTTTTTCTACAATGTAACAAATGAATTAATAAATGAAGGATTCACTTGCGAAAATTTCTAATGTTCTCTATCTGTATATTTTCATTAATTTTATAGGCGAAAAACTAAATTCTTTTTCAATTTCGCAATTAATTAATATTGTATGGAATTAATTACACAAGAGCATTTGAATTCCGCAAGTCTGCGGCTTTGATGCTCGACCAAACAATGAAGTATACATCTGTGCCTCGTTACTGCGAAGAAACTCAAACGCTAAGCCTTTCTGTGGTTAGAGAGCAGCCTTTGCTTTCCTGTTTAAGGTGTTCGGTCCTCTATTTGACTTATCTCCTGCTTTGCGTTTGATAGATTTGCGCACTTCTGCTCATTCTGTTAGAATCCCCTACGCCGGTCTTGTTTTCTGTTCGCGTTTTCAGTACACACGCAGGGAAATGAACTTGCTATTCATTCCGTCCCCTAGGATGTTTGAAGTTTATAATTTAGAAGTAGGAGTTTACTAAATTATAATTATTTTCTGTCCTTTAATTGTAAATGATAACATTTTATTCTTAATCCTAAATCTCTCCTTCTTAGTTTTATCAATTGTCCAATATAAAGTTTCCTACTTCGTAAAAGCATTAGATTTTTTTTCTTTTCTATTATATTAATATTAAAATTGATGATTTAAAACATAAAAAGCTATAAAAATAAATTGCGTTAACTTAATAAATAATTAACTAATTATTATGTTAACACATTATATTAAAACATACCATTACTTTGTAAACCTATAATTTTTATATTGACTTCATTATTCATAAATTTATAATATCATTAAAAATATTTTTTGAACCACTTTATATAAGATTACCAAATGCCATAATTCACAAATTTTAATAACTCAAAAATATATTTTATTTCTCATTACAAAAATTTATTATTTCTAAATCTAAAAATACTAAACCTAAAATTTAATAATATTAAAAAATTAAGTTTTTTAATATTTTTGCATTTATTAGCAATTTCTTATTTTGAAAATTATTACTGGGATGATAAAAATAATTGAACTTTTAAATGCCAAAAACAAAATTAATTATTTTTTTATCTACTAGTTTCTATGATATAGTTTTATATCATAAAATCTATACTTAAAGTAAAAAATTAATAATACACAAAATAATAGCATCAATTTATACAATACAAATAAGGATTGCAACATTGAAGAATTGCATCTTCGGTTGCAGCTGGGTAAAGCACTAGAGAGTTTGAAAGAAGTGTACAGACATATAGAAGAGGAAGGGAAGGAGTTGGAGCTGAGGCCCGAGAGTAGTCACACTCGAGCAAAGTACATCGCACACACGCATTCGCGCGCACATAGACTCGCGCTTACTCTTACACAGAGAAGCATCATCTCTTCTCTCGTGTTCCATCTTCTTATCTCATTCTCCTCTTCTCTTCCTTTTTTCTTGCTCTCTTATTTGCTCTATCTCTTGTCTCTCCCTCTCTCTCTCCTCCTTCTATTTGATTTCATCTTTCTCGCTCTTCTTCTCTTTTTCTCTCGCTTCCTGTCCTTCTCTTTCTCCCTCTCTATCTGTCTGCTTCTCTCTCTCTCTTGCTCTCTCTCTCTCTCGTTCTCTGTGCACAGCCACAAGTTGATGGCCGCGGGGCGCGTCGCGGTGGGTTGCGGAGAGAAGAGGGGTCGGGTAGGTGGGAGAGCGCGCGGGCCAGTAGTGGGGCGGAGGCGCGGGGGCGGAGGTGCGCAGAGCGGAGGCTCTCCGCTCAGCGAGAGAGAGCAGTACCTACCAGGCAGTGGCTCCGCGAGTTACCCTCTACGTCACTGGCGCCCGCTAGCACGCGCGCCTAGTCTGCGCACTCTCGTTATGTCACCGCGACGATAACAAAACTCATCGAGCTCGGAGCCGAGATCAGCGAGAGGGAGAGCCGGGGAACGCACTATATCGACTCTCGCAGCGCGTGCCGCACGCGAGATCGCCCGGGCGCTTATGAAGTCGAGCGTTCTTACTTTTGGTAAACAATTTCAGTGCAGAAACTGTTCTGGAGCGGTGTTATGATACTGAAACGAATAATGAATAAAACTAAGTGAATGCTTTTGGTGGTTTTAATTTACCATGTAGTGGTTTATGGTAATAATTGCAAGAATAAATATTGGTGTGCGTGAAGTCTTCAGAAACTATGTGTACTAAAGGAAAGTTATTAGAAAAGTGTGAAAGGAACAAATTACGAGAAATTTTGTGTCAAGATTTTACCGTTTGAGGTTTCGAGGTAAGGCATGAAGGCTGAATGAAGTCGCAAGTAAACAAATTAAAGAAACTCAATCGCATTTAAAATAGTCTCTGAAGGGAATGTCATACTGCAGAGAACGAATCAGCTGAGTAAAGCTTGCGACCGTCAGCTATCGATCGCCTCTGCAAGCGCTTACGGAAACTTAAGAGAAGAGCTTCTGGATACGTCTAGCACCAGAATTAAAGTAGAGGATAACAGGTACTGTATTATTACTATAATCAGAAGTGAAGTTGTATTTAGGAAACCCATAAATAGCATCAAAATATCTATTCGAGGCTAAGCTTGGTTAAAGTGCAACGATCTTATTTGACCCGCAGATGCTTAAAGAAATCTCAGCTTTTCATTTAACTTTTTTTTACGAGGAATGACGAATATCTTTATAAAAAATCAAAGTTTATTTTATTGTTGGCTTTTTATTTAGTGTCTGATTGACTAAAAAGATATTTTCATATAGTTTTTTTATTTATTTATACTTTTTTTTTAATTACTTTGACAAATGTAACCCTAGCTAACCTAATCATCAGACGCGTAGCGGCCGTATGATCAAGTATCATAAAAAATTAATTATTTAATATTTATGTTGCAGCATGCAAAGCGATGGATATTGTTAAGAAAATGAAGTTTAACTTTGATTCAATAAATCAAGTTGCTTAACTAACGTCAAGTCAAGAAGACTGACTAGAGGAAGTGCAGGATTTACTGCGCTTTGGATGGAGTAATGAGCTCGGCCCCTGTAAGGGGCATAGTGCCCCATCGTCAAAGACGACACCACCACCACCATCACCATGAAAAGCACCAGAGACGCCATAGTGAAAATTGTCGAGAATTAATAAATAATCAACCATCTATACAAGAACCTGTGCAAAGTACTGTTACTAATATCGATGGTTCGAAAAAAGGCGAGGTAGAAGAAAAACGTCCAAAAGTTAACCCAATTTTCCTGTGGGCTGCACAGCGCGAGCAGAGGATAGTGGAGGTTAGGTGCGAAGACTATGATAAACGAAATCGCATAAAATTAACGAAGACTCCGCAGGGATGGCGTTCAATTCCTCGCACAGCATTGACTGCATATCCCGCAATGGGTTCTGTAACAGAAGACGAAGGCGAACAACAGGAGACTTTGTCAACAACTTCTAAAAATGAAGAAAAAGAGAATACTTCAAGGGAGCGGGTAGAAATAAAGCAAGCAGGAGTCGATGATTTCGAGGACACTCGGATCAATGATGCGAGTCGGCTTGGTAAAGTGGATGACACTCAGGAAGAAAAAGAAAGACGTAAGCATAAAAGAAAAAAGCATAGTGAATTTTCAAAAAACAAAAAAAGAAGATCCGATTCAGAGACTGAGGAAACATTTGATGAGGCGTTAATAACCACTAATTGGAAAATGAAGAAGCGAAGAAAAATGGATAAGGATAAAAAAAGGAAAAAATTGTGTACAGAAAATGGGGTTGTTAATAAAAATATAATAGATACTTCGAGTGATATTAAAATAAAAGAAGAAACTAAAAAGGAATTTGAGAATATTGTTGATGTTAAAAAATCTGAAGAAATTAGTGAAATTGAGAACAAAGAACATAAAATTTGTTTTAATAATTCTGAAAAGACTATTTCATCCGATGATGATAGTAAGAAATGTAATGATTTGCAAAAGCTTAAAAAGAATCGACATCTTCAGCCGCGAGTTGTACTTGAACAATTACATTTGTCACAACTGCCAACGAGAATACATCGAAGATTATCAAACAGGGCAGAATCGGAAAATAATATTCAGCAAAATGAAAGCAATAACGAAAATAATGTTGACGAAATTGTAGAAGAGAGTGTAGAAAAAAGTAATTACAACGGTACTGAAAGTCAAATCCATACAGAAAATGAAGATGCCATTGTTGATAAAGAAGATTTGCAAGAAATTTTGAATATGTTAGATTCGAATCATTTCCCTATAAATATTAATGAATCAAAACAAAATTTAATTGAAAGTAAAAATATGACAAGAAACTGCACAAAAATTGGTATTGCTATTTTAGCTCACGATAAAGAAGATAGTAAAATCAACATGACATCAAAAGAATGTGCCAAAAATAATTGTGATTTATCAGTATCTGAAAAAAGAAGTAAGTTTGGAGAACGGAACAGCATTAAAAATAGAAATGGAAGTAAAAGCTTGGATGAGACAATTGAGAGGTTAGAAAAGTCTATAAATTATCAGAATAAAATTAAAAGTGTACCAAATATGTTAGCAATAGATGAATGTGAAAACAAGAAGCAAAAGATAAATGACACAGAAATCAAGAATAACAAAATTCCCGATTTGCACATGGTATCTGATAGTCCCATAACTGTAGCACAAGGTGATATTTACAAAGAAAAAGACGCAGAAAAAGATATAATAGAAAGTTCAAAAATTTTGGATGCTTTGAGAAATACGCCTGGGATATCTGTATCGTTAGCTACAAATGATAAAAAACATATTGCAACCAATATTACGAAATCAATTGAAAAAAATAATTCACCTACTAGTAGATCGCCGGATTCTCAAACTGAAACATGTGATAGAGTCAGTAAATCTTTCACTGAAAAATCTGCAATGATCACCGATTATGACAATCGTTCAAAAACAGCATCTCCAGTTACGAAACCTCGAGTCGAATCACCTGAAAGCACAGTAAATTTTCCAAAACATGAACATTATCCATTCGAAGCAGATAGCCGTGATGTGGATGAAGACGACTGTGACTCTCAAATTGTAGAAGATGTCAGAAGTACGACTAATTACAAAAGACACATAAGAAAAGATGTTGTACAAAATCATGAAGATTATTATGATGATGATGGTAAAAATTATTCAGTGGACTCTACCAAAGTACCGCATCTCAAACCACATTTACCAGTAGCTTTTAGAAATAGCGAAGCACAAGCAAAATATGCGAATTTATCTAGATATCATGAAGTCGATAATTTGGATGAACACTTAATGGAGGAATTTCATTCACAAGTTTCACCACAGCCTAGTGGTATACCGTATTCAATATCGTCTTCAAGAAGATCTTCGTCAGCATATTTAGAAAGGCTATTACCCAGCCCACCGTGTTCTGTAAGCTGCTCTGAAGATGCAAAAAATGATTTGACACTTAAAGGTATCCTTTCTACGCCAAATAATGCTGATTCTAGGAATCAAGATAAGAACGAGCAAGTAACGGACTTAACTAACCATTGTGATTCGGAATTGAGTCCGTCTTATAACCATTCCGAAGAGAGATTTTTAAAAGAATCTGTCGTTAGTGATAAAACCGTAATAAATCAGAGGTCTCAAGTACCTCCTCAAGAAAACGTAAAATATTTAGAAATGAGAAATCATGTAAGACCAATGTCAAGCGGCGATGTTCATAATCCTTTTGCGGTAGAATACATTTCCCCTAAACGTCCTCTGTCAGCTGAATGGACCGTTAATCAACAGAGAATGCAAAATAGTGCCGCATGTTACTCAAATAATCTCCATTACATGAATCAAAAAGAATTTATTAGTAGGCCGACAGTACAGGAAATGTATGCCAGTCAACCAATTTTCCTAGATCCAGCAAGTCAGCTGCGAGAACTAATTAAAACCTCGGGGCATTTAATACCAGATCCCCTTTTAGTACCTAGAGATTATCTTCCGTTGTTAGCAGGTGCGCCTTTGACTGAAATCCCAAAACTTCTGGCAACAAGACCAGAATTGCGATTACCAGAGGCTTTGTCGAGGCCGGAATTGCTAAGAGATCCTGACCTTCTCGTCATTTCTCTTGCGCATCTTCAACACGTTCTTGATCATGGCGAGGGGCCACCCAATCATGCTCACCAATCTAATCAACCCCTACCGAGTCCCGTAAATGCGAGTAAAAATCCTGTGCAGGTGCAGGAAGAAAAGTGTGAACCTCAGCGGCCAAAGCTCAGCTGTAAGCCAATAGGAAAGTTAATGCCAGCACCTATAGACCTTTCAAGTCATAAGACAAATTCGCATCCACCGTTATTGAGGGTACGCAGTGGTTTATTGAAGCAAGAACCAGAAGTTTCATCCACAGCAAACTCTCCAGATGATTCGCAGTTGTGGCACCCATTGTTTGGAAGGTAAGAAATCATTATTTAATCAAAATTTACCGTTCAAGCATTATATAAGTAAATTACGAAAAAAAATTGAAAGTTTTGTAAAAAAAAAGCATTTTTAATAGTCATAAAAGTGATACTATTTTAATTATAAATCTAAAATTATATTTTATAGATACGAAATGAATGAGTCGTATTATTATTGCAAATTATTAAAATCTAAAAATGATATTATGTATTTAATATGCAATAAATTTTAGGATTATCGAGAAAAAAACAGGTATAAGTTATTCTCAACCGCATACTTTAGCTCCGGAATAAATTATATAAAAGAGGAATAATATAAAAATTCATAGAATTTCGATATGTATAGTGCACTTTGATATAAATTATATAATTATGGAAATATTTTTTAAGCTCTTTCTATACTTAAAAGTAAAAGGCATACGTTAAGGAAACTTTATAACGGAAGCGATAAGATCTGGCCAATGGCACAGAAGAAGCGTTCGCGTGCACTACACTGGGCTAATAAAGATCCCTCATCAATGCCTCATTCATTCGGTAAACTTGCGAAATAGCTTACACAGGCAATGATGAGATTATATACATGACTTTACTCGCTATTCTTCCATTTGCATCTTTCTATCTCAATCTTCAAATAAACACGAAAACAGTCCGTATTTGCCTCACTAAGGGAGGCTCATCCGAGAGAACTAATCTCGAGACTCATGCGTACAAAGCGTTTATCTTCATTAAAAGTTATCCAATAATCTTCTCTCCATAACTGCGATAAAAGAGAGCATCCTCGAGAAAAGAAGGCGGCTGGCGCGCTCCTAATTCGCTATTAAGTCGCGCCTGAGTCTAGACAGCGCGCCGGGGTAAGAAGAAAGACGACGCGTGGGGTGCAGCCGGTGTTAATTGAATTTTTAGATGAGTTCTATTGTGCCTGGTCCACTTTTTTCCGCCTATCGGTATCATTTTTCCGACGACTTTACATTAACTTCAGAGCAACGATGACCACGTAAAGCTGACGATATCGAATACGTGCATATTTTCACGTAACTTAATTTATGCGAGTGAGATGATAAAGCAAGGTTCAGCAAAGTTCGTTGGATTGCTGTAGTATTAGTATTACCTTGGCAATGGAAATTATTTTGAACGAGACTTCAATAACGTTCAGTTTAAGAAAAGTTTAGATTTTATAAAAAAATGTTTTTATTTAACGTAAACAAAGTTTTAAAAAATATAACTATTATGTAATTATAAGGAAGAATCTACTTTATCTCTTACTAATTTTCTATTTTAAGTATATCAGATTATATTATTTACAAATAATATTTTACACTTTACGTGCGTGCATGCACATACTCATGCTCACGATAAGAATATCACTGACACATTTACCTAACTAATTTTAATGAAATATAATTAGTTAATATTTTTTAATTAAAAAAAATAAAAATAAATTAAAATAAATAAGTGTAAAAAAAAAAACAAAGAAAATATGCCATTGCATATTAATTATATATTCATATATTTTGACAAAATTCAGAATTTTAAAGAAAAACTATAGAGCGTAATTTAAAATTAGTAAAGTTAAAATTCCGTTGATTGATGTTTTTATAACATTAGTAAATAAGATTTATGACCACTCGTTAAAAATTAGTTATGCGTTAAAAATTATTATTTTAGATACTATATCCATTACGTAAAATAATTTTAAAGTTTTGCTTGAAAATTTATTTTCAATATGAATTTTTTTCGTCTTTATGGTAACTCTCATTTATGTAAAAAGATGAGTTTGAAATTTTTATATTTGATACAAAGCTATCTTTAATTTAATTTTTTAAATAATTTTAGAATACTTTATTGTTATGGGTAATCTAAGTTCGACTAAATTACGTTCCAATAAATTGACCGCGATTTTTTAAAGAATAAAATAATTAAATTTTAAACTAACTTATTTTTTACATTAAAATATTCATATAATATCTTTATACAAAATATTTTATAGTCGTTAAAAACTGTTAGAAAGAAAAAAATTTTACTTTCATCCGCAAATAAAATATTAAAGTAATTTTGATTATTGCATGTACGCCATTACGTTTTATGCTTGAGTTTCATTTTTTATTAAAATTAAGAAATATTATTCATTTATACAAAATAAATTGACATACATTCGACATTCATTTAACTTTAAAATACCTTAATTGTTTTTGAGAATCTGTAAACAAAGAAAAATATATATACTGAATAAAACGTTACATGATTATCAATTTTTATTATAAAATGTGATGTACAGCATAGTTCAGATTTTCAATTTCATAATAATATACAGAGCTGAAAATTTTTTATTTTATTTTTATATTTGGTCTTTTCTAAAAAGGTAGTTTACTGGTGCAAATACCAATTCGTATAAATAATTCATAAAGGAGCATGAAATAATAAAAAAGTTTTGTTCGACAAGAAGCTCTTTAAGAAGTTGAGAATTGCGAATGGTAAACATACAAGACACGCGCAGAAACGAGGTACGATTAAGGCTGGGCTTCAAAAATCGTTGGCACGCTTCTAAAGTGGGTCGCCCTGTCCCGCCCCTCGTCCCATGGCATGTATCGCATTGTCCACATCTGGGTCTCTTCGTCATTACGTAATCTGAGAGATTATATCCCAAATCAAGGCCCTCGGTACAGCACGCAAATCAACCTCTCATAAAAAACCAAAAGTCATAAATTTGTTCGTATTTCCTAGAAAGCTGGCGATACCTATCTTTGATACAAAGGATTGGCCAAAAAGATCTTTTAAAACAGAAATTCAAATAAAAACAATTTTATTAATATATGAGAAATAATTTTTAATAAAGTTATGAATATTCTAAACTTATCTTCAATATTTTTATTTAAAAATTTTATTTTAATCTTGAATCAAATAAAAATGTAGGGTACTCAGTGCACAAAAAGGTGAAGGTTGTGTTAAAAAGTATGTCTTAAAAAAATTGATATTTTGGGAATTCATTTTTTCTAAATTTTATACTATCTTCACATAATTTACATGAAAAAAGAACTGTATTTGAGAACTGTATTTGTCTCTTTATGCTCTAAATTTTCTATACACTAATGTCCGCGCAAATATTTATCAAAGTTAAACAATGTTCATCTATCAATGTTCTATTAAACAAAATTTAGATAATCAACCAAATGAAAGTTTCACGTCGTACAAAATATATATTCTCTAATATTTTAAATGAGCAAGTATTCGAAAACATTAAAGCTTATTGTTTTTTCAATACATAATTGTTAAATTATAACATTTTTATTCTACACTTATACTTTTACTGTATTTTATTAAAATCATATTATAAGAGAAAATTTATGAGTTTTTAAAAGTATGCTTAGGAACTATATATTTTCATAAATTATACACTAGGGGAGTAAATTATACCATTTACTTTTATTATTTCAAGCACAATCTTATAAATATAAAATTAAAGTTTTTTACAAATATAATAACTTTTTGAATAATAAGTATATTTATTATTAATCTTCAGAACTAATATTATTCTTTACTGTGTGTTTTCTTTTACTTTTACGTGCGGGATTCATTTAGCATTGTAAATAAACATTTATATGTATCTTATATTCTTTCCATTAAATGACTCCAAATTATTGAAAGAATAGCTCCGCAGCTATTAATGCTGAGGAAAATTAGATAACATGACGAAGGATAATTTACCCCAATATTTTTGTTCTCACAAGAAGAGTATCAGATTTCCCGGGACACAAACCTTGCTCTATCTTTAGGAAATGGTTTCTGCTACTTTCAATAGCAAACAATAATAATAAATATCAATGCATTCTTACTTTAAAGATAAACTAAGTATTAGTTTTTATAGAATAACTTCCATTTTGGTTAATTCTATTGTGACATTAAACATTATCAAGAATAATATTTAATAATACGTTATAGTATTGCAAAGGAATCTTGAAGGCACTATTGAATCTAATAGAAATCATCTGAAAAAAGTTTCGTGATTGGTAATCCGTACGTCTGGCATTTTCCTGTCGTTCATTTCTGTTATGAATCTTCTAATAATTAAAAATTGTTTAGAACTGCAATATGTATATATTAAATTTTATCTTTCTATTATTATTAAAGTTAAATATTATATTTTATCTTACAAAACAAGAATTCAAATATAGCAAATAGAAATATAAATAAAATAAATATTTAAATCTTGTTACAGTTTAAATTTATTTAATTGATATGACACAAAAATATAGAATATAATTTTATATATGTTTTAAAATTGGAAATAAATCTTTTATAAAGTAAATACACCAGTTTATAAGGTCTACTAAATTATATAGGATCATTTACGAAGCGTCAAAATTACATAGCAGAAATGTGTGTTATTAATGATAGCTGGTTCATAGAAGGGTTAGCTGGTAAAGCATCGATCTTTAGAAAACAGGAATCCTTGTCACGTAAAGTCATTGATTAACGAAATTACTTAAATCTATTTTTATTACTTTTTATTATATAACAAATTAATATACTAGATAAATGATTACTTACTTTTTTAGTAATGCTATTTTTTTTATAAATAAAAATAATATAAAAACGTCAAGATTTTGAGTCTATTTACAAAAATTCAACGAAAACAACATAAAGTTTCAAAAAAATTTATGATCCGAAAGGAATGACCTCTTACGTTTAATATTAACTCAGACTGTAATTTTCACGGAAATTAAAGATTTACAAAACCCATCCTAAATCATTTATTACCTTGATTGCCTTAATTTCCGTGTTTACATATAGCCCAACTTAGCCAAATTGATAGCTAATGAAATTCGTGCACGTAGATGCAATCTGCGATTCTTTTCTAAATTGACGTTCTATATCCATGATGCTACCGGAGCTTGATTAGAAGTCGCTGCATTGACCCGAGATGATTAGAGGCGGCTGATTAGTATATGAGTGCTAGGATTGCCTGGCTTGTTACCCATGACGTAATGAAAACATCAATAATTTAGTTACAAGGATAGCCGAAGCGTGACTTGAAATTTAATTATTTATTCTACGATTAAACGTTACTTATTTAAGTATTTTACTGAACGTTCGTTAGTAATACTGCATTAATTGTTATAATTCAATTATTAATATTAAAAAGATACTTAAAGTTATTATCTTGTATAATAACTAATAGTGATATGTTTTAAGAACATTTTACTTGCATTTGCTTCTTTTTATGTGTATATATTAAAACATATTCATTAACCGTATATTTACTTTTCGTACATTTATTGAATACAGGTATATAAGATTGAGCTTATCTTTTAATCAAACGTTTTTTGTTTTTGGGCTTAGATTTTTTTTCTCAAAGTCGGCGTGTTTCTTTTCTTTTATCGTGCGAATTCTTTCTTGCCAATCTAGAGAACCTGTCTCCGATCTAACCAACCATGAAACGCATGGTCTTACTACACGGCTATCCTTCTATATGTACCAGTTCTCAGAAACAACCCTCGTTCAGGATTTCTACGGAAAAAAAAGATTTTCGTCTTTGGCGGAATCGTAAAAAATAGTATTAATCAGAATTAGTGTGAAAGTAAAAAACGTTATACGTTCAAATTTATTTATGAAAAAGATTATCTTTTGTAACTTTAATATTTATATTTTACTTGTAGCAAATGATTTTTAAACAATTCAATGAAATATATAATTATACTTTATACCACAGTGTAACGAATTTGAAATGAAAAAATATAATAACTTTTAAAAAATACTTCGTTCAGACCATCCGTCAATTTATCGTACGGCTTCATGTACTTTATCTTGGTCAATATTTTTGTAAAATATAAAGTTTCATGTTTGATTTTAATTTTGTGTGAAATACATACCAATTTTTCGGTAGTAAGTAAATTGAAACTTTTTCATAAAAATATAACATGGGCAATC